>LGRX02003711.1:86782-105072 GCA_001247695.2 Cymbomonas tetramitiformis
CCCACACGGCCCACAATCACTGCCCGTGACAGCTTTGTCGTAGGCAGTGATCTGAGGGGTGCATGGGGGGTCACCCGCCTCACCGTATGCCCCCCCTCACGGCCCACAGTCACTGCCAGTGACAATTGTGTCATGGGCAGTGATTTGAGGAGTGCTTGGGGGTCACACGCCTCACCTTATGCTCCTCCACACGGCCCACAATCACCGGATGTGATAACTATGTTGGCGGGCGCAGGGATCTTGAGGGGTGGTTTGGGGGTCACACGCCTCACCTTATGCCCCCTCCCCTCCCCCCACACATCGGCCTACAATCATCAGCTCGTGACACTTGTGTTTGGGCAGTGTTCTCGAGGGGTGCTTAGTCACATCGTTCACCCATGCCCCCAACACGGCCCACCGTTACCGCTCGTGACAGCTGTCGCGTAAGGATTTGAGGGGTGCATGGGGGGGTGCATGGGGGTCACCCGCCTCACCGTATGCCCCCCAACACGGCCCACAGTCACTGCCCGAGACGGTTGTGTCATGGGCAATGATTTGAGGAGTGCTTGGGGGTCGCATGCCTCACCTTATGCTCCACCACACGGCCCACAATCACCGCCAGTGATAGCTATTGCTGGAATCTGTATAGGCAGCCCTGACAGGCAGGCCCCTATGACAGACCCCTAGGACCAACACTGGACCGCTGACTGGTCTATAGGTTCGTGCTGTAGGCTCGTGCTGTAGGCACAGGTAGGCTAGTTCCCGAGACCGTTGCGAGACCGTTCCGGGTATATCTAGCTTAGGGTTTAACGATTGAATCGCAGAAATGAGACTGGAACCGGCGAATGAGACTCAAATGAGACAGGGTATTTTTTTGCGGAATTTCGGTTCCAGGGGCCATATAGATGTGGTATCCATGATAAAAAACGAACTTTGTTAAGAAATTTTAATTTTACAGCCGAAAAATAGCCAAAAACACTCCACGAAGGCTGAAAAGTTGGGATATCTGAAATTTGTTTAAAAGACAAGATTATTGCGATACTCACATATTTTGAAGTTGAAAATATGATATAATAACAAGGTAAGTTGAAAATTTATGAAAAGACCATGCATACTCCTAGCTTAGAATGTTGTTTGGGGTATTTTTGTGTCACGTGAAGCCGCGACACACTGAAGATCAGTGAAAATTGACTATAACACGGGATAACGGTGTTGTAGGCTCAAACTTATCTTAATTAAGAATGTTCAAAACAAAAGACATAAAAAAAAACTTCATAGGGCAGTGCTCCACAGCTGCGGGATTAAGGCTGGCACTGGTTTTACCACTGGTAATACCTTTACCGGTATTACCCGGTAATTTTACCGGTAATACCAAGGCCCATAATCCTTTACCATGCTCTAGTGTGGTAAAGTGCCAAATTCCCAAAATCCTTTACCATTGGTAATACCATTTTGGTATTACCATTGGTATTACCACCTGGAATCACGATTTTACCCCATTTTACCCCTGTGTTACCATGAATCCGTGACTACCATACCAGGTTACCAGCCGCCATCCATGGGTAGTGGTTCCGTGAATTCGTCTCATCGAAACTTTACTCAACATTTTCGTTGACGGGCCTGCGTGGCGGTGCCATACCCATTTAAAAATGTCGGAATCGGACATTTGGGGCAGTGCGCAAAAGTGTGTGTATAGATAATGTCCTCGTGGGGGCAGTGCGCAAAAGTGTGTGTAGAGAGAATGGCCTCGTGGGGGCAGTGCGCAAAAGTGTGTGTAGAGAGAATGGCCTCGTGGGCAAGGTTTTGAGAGTCCCTCGCACGTCGGTATTACCACGGTATTACCCAGTAAAGTATTACCGGTAATTTTACCGGTATTACCAAGGCCGAAAATCCTTTACCCGGTAAAATGCCAGCCTTATGCGGGATGGCTCATTTTTAGCCAGTTCAGCTGAAATGGCTTAGGGTTTGAAGCGGGAGTGCAAGTCATGCCTTGAACTGTGACGAATGATGAAAATGCAAAGTATCCCTACTGTTCACAAGTTTCAAATATGGTCAAGAACCAAAAAAACACCACCAACAATACGTGGGATTGACGCATATTCGCAATTACTATTTACATGCACGAGCATTACTCAGGGTTTGAGTGCAGGCTAGCCTAAGAGATGGGCGCTGGTACTTCCCCCATAAGAGCGCTGTACATCCGCACCACCGCCTGTGCATACAGTGCGTCGGCGGTGCTGCCCGACTCCCCCTGGAAGGAAGCAAGGTCTTTAAGCTCCTCCAACCTGATGCTTGCCTCGAGGGCGGCGGTTGTGCTCTGCTCCTTCAAAGCAATGACGAGCTTCTGTGCCTCTACCCCGGCCGCTCTTTGCCTGTCAGGTACCAGCCTTGGCTGTCCCACAGGCACTCCTGGTGTACCTTGGGCGCCCAACGCCACGGGCAGCGGCTGCTGCGATGAGCCCTGAAGACCTCGGAGAGGGCCAGCTTGGCCTCCGGGCATCAAAGCCTGCGAAAAGCCCCATTATTAGAGATGGTCAGTAGTGTGCCAGGTTTCGGAACTGCGAGGGACATATATAGAAAAAAACAAAACAATACAAAACTTTATATTCTAAAGAAGAAGAAAACCTTACCGAGATGAGCTGCATGGCGATCTCCTGGGTGTACTTCTCGCTGTTCCTATGGTTTTCCCGTTCGATGGCCATCTGCTCCTTCAGATCCTGGACGGCTTTCTGTGACTGTTCGCTGAGGGCGTTTTTGAACGTGTCGATCGTCTTGTTGGAAGCCTCGGAGAGTTGCTGCTGAGCAACGACGTGTTTGTCCGTCAGCTGCACCTGATGCTGCAGGTGCTTGCTCTCAATGGCATCTTGCCTTTGCAACAGCGCTGCTTGGAGCTCCTTGGCCTCCTGGTTGCGCTCGTCCTGGTCTTTGCGCAATTCCTGCTCCCGAAGCCTTGCTTGCTTCCCCTGCTCCTCCAAGGCCTTCTTACCCTCCAACTTCGACTCCTCCAGAGCCTTCTAAAGGCGCTCGTTTTCCTTGGCAAGGTTGGCAACCTCAATCTCGGACTGGTCACGAGCACGTTTCAGCTCTTCAAGGTTTTGTCTGTCGGCGTCGGAGTCGGTGTTCCTGGCATTAGCGTTCCGCACGCTTTCGGACGTCAACACGGCCCACAGTCACTGCCCGTGATAGCTGTGTCGTGGGCAGTGATTTGAGGGGTGCTTGGGGGTCACACGCCTCACCTTATGCCCCCCCAACACAGCCCACAATCACTGCCCGTGACAGCTTTGTCGTGGGCAGTGATTTGAGGGTTGCTTGAGGGTCACATGATTGTGCGCTTACTAATTGTTTGCTTGACTTGTTTGCAGGAGATGGATGCAGGACATGGAGCAGCTTTCGAAGACTGTATGGTTGCTTAGCTTGCTAATCGTATCCGTTGCTTGTTAGGTGATCGTGCGTGTGGCAGGCTGCATGCACATTAGTTTGGATATGTTGTTCATTGTTAGTTTGAGCCAATCGCATTACAACGTATGTATGTATGTTTACACTTGGTCATAGGGTAGGGGATGTGACATCTGTCATTTTCTTAAGTGGCATAGGGTGGTGGATGTGACATCTGTCATTTTTCTTAAGTGCCATAGGGTGGTGGATGTGACATCATCATTTTCTTAAGTGTCATAGGGTGGGGATGTGACATCGTCATTTTGCTTAAGTGTCATAGGGTGGGGTGTGTGTCATAGGTCATTTTTTAAGTGATAGGGTGGGTGTGTGTCATCGGTCATTTTCTTAAGTGTCATAGGGTGGGGTGGGTGTCATCCGTCATTTTCTTAAGTGTCATTGGGTGTCATTTTTCTTAAGTTTTCTTAAGTTTTACTTATATCACCAACGTATAACTCCATCGGCCAATAGCTAACTGCAACGCTTAAATTTATACGTATGGAGGCTTGTGGGGGTTTATACGCAAAAGGTTAAGAAAAGATAAGAAAACTTAAGAAAAAGTTAAGAAAACTTAAGATAATACTAATAGTAGTGTAAGTCTCGAGGTCTCGATGGGCTGAAAAATTACTTCTCTTCCTTATGAGCTTTCGACCCATCTGGAAAACAAAGCCCAAATACTAAGGGTTAGTAAAGCGGAGAAACTCATTAGACGGTCAAAGCACCTTAAAAAATTAAACTATCATAGACGATGGCGAATAGCCTAAAAGTCTCGAGGCGTTCGATGGGCTGAAAATGTACTTCTCCTCCTCGTGCATTTTCAGCCCATCGTTCGCCCCAAGACAACGCGCCGATCACATTAACACCTTAAGGGCGAATTGCCATACTGCTCATACTGATCCTGTATTCTAGGAATTTATTTTCACGTTTTCGGCAATAACTCAAGTTCTAGACATCAATTTGCCACGATTCTTCGTATATCTTATATTATGGAACTAGGTGGATGATATGGCACCTCATTATCACTCACACCGTATGTGCACACAATCATGAATATATGTGACCCACCATCACCATGCTTAAGGAAATTCTGTTGAGGAGCTGCTGGGGGCACTTTTGGGCATGTGCCATGAACATGCCACCACTATTGACTTGATGTTATGCGTGGGCGATGACGTATCATGGTGTATATCAATGAAAAAAAGTACCTTATCCTTAATTTGAAGCCTTTAGAGCACTCTCCATAGAGCACGCTTTTGGTATCTGCAAGCAGAACACCCCTGCACTTTCCACCAAGTCCCCCACTCGACATACCGAGTTTGGTGGACATTGAAGGGTTGAGCGACCTCGCCCAAGTCCCCAATTTGGACACCAATACTTCATATATATCCAATAATTGACTACCGTGGCAGTTATGGATGTTTCCGTGCTCATACTGATCCCATACTGCTAAAAACGAATTCGCCCTTAGGGTGTTAAGACTTCAACTGTGAAAGTAAGTTTTTATCTGAACACACGCGCACGTACCTGCAAACAATTCGTAGATAAGCCATAGTCAGAACTGGAAAAACAAGCCCCTCTGCATATGCAGTCCCAGCACTGTCGAGTGTGTGTCCACAGGTGTGCAACGCAACGGTGAGCTGAGGTGTAGCTCACGACGACAAGTTCGTCTGCACTCCCGCTGACCAAGCAACACCATGCGATGGCCGAATCGTGTCACAGTGTCGTCGTGCGATCCCTGGACAGATCGATTTGAATTTCCGCGTCAACTTGGTCCGTGTCATGTCATACATCTCATATCGATGATTTCGTGCATGACTACTGTGTCACAGGAGAAGGTCATTTCGTGACCCTTGCCGATTTGAATGACCCTGATTTTTCATGCCTTTGATCCACAGGTGGGAAATCGTTTTTCGCGATCACGATGACACTGACCCCGTCGAATTTCGTGCTTGTACGTTTTTTGACACCCCTTCCTCAGGTATCTTTCGTCCCGTTCGATTCGCCATCGAGCGGTGCAGCTTTTCTCTGAAATTTTTCTTTTTTGCCAAATATCGAAAAATGAAAACTTTTTGGGCAAAGTGCAACATGCCTGCAGCAATTTTGCAGCATTTGACGTGCTGCAAATTGTGCTGCAGGCATCTGCAGAGTGCTGCAGATTTTTTAGGGTGGTAGGTAGGGGTCAAGTTAAGTGAGACACGATGTTAGCGCATATACCCAATGTGCTGCAAATCCATGCAGCACGGATGCAGCCCCTACCAAATAGGGACGGGTCCATGTGATTCACAAATCACATGGACTCCACGTGGACCTCACGTGGACCCCCGTGGACTTGGAATGGACCTCGCATGCCCCAAATGGTCAGACATTTCTCCCTAGGGGTCCATATGGGGTCCATTGAAGGTCCATGTGGGGTCCATGCGGTTTTCGGTCACATGGACCTCACATGGACCCTCCCTACGGGTCCATGTGGGGTCCATGTGATACCCCTCAGTGTGTACGTAGCATGTGGACCCCACATGGACCGGTGAGGACCACATGGGTCCGATGGTCAGACATTCCTACGGGTCCATGCGACGCATGGACCCCATGGACCCCGCATGGACCAATAGGTATAATCGCATGGACTTCACGGGGACCACTCGGTTATCATCACATGGACCCCACATGGACCGGTGAGGACCACATGGGTCCGATGGTCAGACATTCCTACGGGTCCATGCGACGCATGGACCTCGCATGGACCCGTAGGGAATGCATCACATGGACCCAGCATGGACCCCGCCCGTTTGGGCGCTCGCTCGATGGGTCCATATGATTACTCAGCAGGTCCATGTGATTATTAAGCGGGTCCATATGATTGTCTTGCGGGTCCATGTGATTATTTAGCGGGTCCGTGTGATTATTTAGCGGGTCCATGTGGGCATTAAGCGGGTCCGCGTGATTCTTCAGCGGGTCCATGTGGGCATTAAGCAGGTCCGTGTGATTATTTAGCGGGTGCGTGTGATTATTAAGCGGGTCCAAGTGAGTACTCCGTTGGTCCATGTGATTATCAAGCGGGTCCATATGATTGTCTTGCGGGTCCATTTGATTATTTAGCGGGTCCATTTGATTATTTAGTAATCCATTTGATTATTTAGCGGGTCCATTTGATTATTTAGTGGGTCCATTTGATTATTTAGCGTCCATTTGATTATCTAGCGGGTCCATTTGATTATCTAGCGGGTCCATGTGGGTATTAAGCGGGTCCGCGTGATTCTTTAGCGGGTCCATGTGACTATTAAGCGGGTCCACATGATTATTCGATGGGTCCATGTGACTATTCCACGGGTCCATTTGATAATCATGCAGGTCCACGCACGTGATTATTTAGCAGGTCTATGTACTCTCTTGTGAGTCCGAAAATGCTGCCGTTCGTGCTATCGCTGGGCATGAGATTCTCGCATGGCGGAGGAAGGCAAAGCATTGTTACAAAGATTGTGCATGCTAACAAAGCAAGCAAGGGCACATCATCTTTCAACAAACGATAACGACGGAACTGTTAAACATACATGAACGTATTACATTCACGTATTATTTTCAGCCTATCCACCCTATCGTTAAAAAATTCACTACACACTAGGTTGGCACGAAACCTTAACATCGACGAAAGCATACATAAAATACTTGATGAACACATAATACTTAAAGGTTAAATATAACTAGTTACTCGCACAAAACTCCTAACATCCTACAAACTATTTTCCTATACCGTGAACGCGGAGATGCAACCGGCCGGTAAGCAGACCTGCAGTCGGACAACGAGACACAGAAATTAGTAAACGCATAATAAGAAAGAGACCGAATGCAACACAACTGCGAATAATAAAGAAATGGAAACCAACCAGCGAACAAGACAACCGACGATTTGAGTGTCGCGCACCAAACATCCGACTGTGCTGATGTTCGTGAGGGAGCTCAACTGGATACATCGTTCAACAGATTTCTGCGGGCACAAGGACAATCCGGTCAGAATATTTCCAATAAAACAAAATACGTATCGTCCGGTGGGGTGGGTTGGAATCAAACCAACGAACTTGCTCCAGTCCGAAGAACTGGGGAGACGCATGTCTCTTCCACCCCAAATGGCACAAACAAGTAGCGAAAGATTGCGCAAAAAATACGCGTCAGCAAACCATAATAAAAATTCAACAAGAAGGTCTACGTATGCATGAATATCACAGTATACAGAAAGCACACAGAGCAAGACTGCACGAGGGCTCTCTGAGACCGCCGACAAAACTGAGTGGAGGACTTTTGAGCTCCATCCTCCAAATGCTGAAAAGTCAATACCGAGGTTGACGTTGAGCTTGACACACGCCTATCGCCTTCACCGTGTCCCTGCGCTGTCGATGTCGATGTCGATGTCGATGTCGTGTGATGACGATGACGATGACGATGACGATGAAAGGCTACTGTGTCACGTTTACCCCCCCCGACCCCCGCCCCTCTTTCGCCAACTGATTTCCGTTCTTCGATTTTTTCCCTTTAGTTCGATTTGAAAAAATCGCACGCACAAAAATGCCGATATCTCACGGGAAAAAAACATTTTTGCTTTTTTGTTTGGCAGGATATATTGCAATCAACCTGCCCCTTTTAGTGCCCAAATTTTGTTTTTTTCGATTTTTGGGTCGATTTTCGCCACCTCTCAACTAGGAATTTTTACACCGCTGCTTGCCTCGCCGACGTTCTTTAGATAGGTCCACGTGAGGTCCATGTGACTCGAATCCCCAAAAATGTGAAACTGTGCGTCGGTCCCATAGGCTTCATCACAGGTCCATGCCGTCGGTCCATGTGTGGTCCGACGCAAGTCCATGCGAGGTCCATGCATGGTCAGACATTTTTGCACCACATGGACCCGGACCCACGCCTAGACCCAGTTGTTTTTTTTGAAAAATCTCGGGGACCCGCTAATCCTCATGGGGGCAGCGTGAGAGCGAGCCTTTAACACTGGTCGGTCCAAGCGAGGTCCATGTGTAACGCGTAACCCCAAAATGCACTTTTTTAAGCAAAAAAAGGCAAAAACACCTGTGCGTCGGTCCCATAGGCTTCATTACGGGTCCATGCCGTCGGTCCCACAGTGGTTCAACGGGTTATTTGGCAAGTCCATGCGAGGTCCATGCATGGTCAGACATTTTTGGACCACATGGACCCGGACCCACGCCCTAGACCCGGCGTTTTTTTACTTTACCCCATAGGGGCGGGCTGTGTTCCACCTATGGGACCATAGGGTTTATTAGGGTTGCGGCGTCTTGCTGCGGTGGATTCCGAACGGGTCCGTGTGGGGGCCGTGTGGGGTCCAAGGCATGGTACCGACGGGTCCATGTGGGGTCCCAGGCATGGTACCGACGGGTCCGTATGGAGTCCAAGGCATGGTACCGACGGGTCCGTGTGGGGTCCAAGGCATGGTTCCTACGGGTCCGGGGTTCGGGACCGGTTATGGACTGAGTGATTCCTATCGGTCCGAGACCCCGCCCCCGTATAGTACTGCTCGCTTTAAACACTTACTCACCCGTGTACGACCTTTTGCAGGCGTTCTACCTGCAACATGTTGGATAAAATGGTTTGGCACTTGTCTATGTGACGATAGATGGCGACTCCACAGGGCATACAAGGAAGCCGCCCTGGACGCTACGTTTCAGAGTATGGCATTTGTCCGTGTAATCAATGCCACCACCGAGGGCTTATGACACGTGAACTTGGCCGCCGTCAAATTCTCCGACATGTCAAACAATATGGTGTATACATTCCGCAAGAGGAGTTCGAAGAAGAGAATGAGCGATCATCTCCCCGAGATGATGAGATGGGCGGTGCGGATCGTGACTATACCTCTCGGGAAGCCGAGGTGATATCCAACTTTGAAGGGTTGGCGAAACACATCGAGGACTTGGGGTTTGGGAAACAACAACTCTGCGGATGATTCCGATGGCGAAGGCGATGTGGTGAGTGCGGTGTTCAGGATGTGGTACCCATTGGGAACCTTGTGGGGACCGACGGGTCCAGGAGTAGATACCGGTCTAGGACCAGTACATGTCGCCTCATACTTTTATAGTAGTGAGTACTGCTTGCAAGTTGAGTGAGGTACTCACATGGGACCGATTGGGAACCTATGTGATTCGCCCGGTCCACGTCAAGGTTGGATACGTCAAGGTTGGACGTAGCATGTTCAGAGCGTCGTGGTAAGGACCATGATAAGGAGAGTATGCAGCGATACATGCTTGTGAAGTTCAGAGATATCTTTGTTGGACACAAAATGGTTGACGGCATTCGCACTCCCCAATACGAAAACCAGGACTGGTGCGTGCCCCCATCCCGCCCCCGCCCCGGCCTAATGGGGACCACAGTTTGCCCTTGTTGTATTCGTTCAGTTTATTTAGGCGATCTCCATTTTCACCCAGAATTATACTGATGAATTAGGTACGCGGAGTTGCTGGATGTCTTCAAGATGTCGATCCACGGCCACGACCCATTCATTTTTGTGAAAGTCAGGTGGTTTCCTCAAGAGGCCGCTGTCGCTGACCCCATTAGCCAGACCGTATTTCTACGTACCGACTTGCCATGGGCCACGAAGGATTCTATTATCCGAGCTGAAGAAATTGAGTCCCAGGTTTGCATCGTGCCAATACCGTGGCTGCCTAAGCGGTTAGCAATCACACCCTCGAACCGCCGCCGACTGCCTATGGGAATCAGAGAGAAGCCCGGTATATTGGCGGTGGTTCTGGACCGGACCGTTGACTTTGTTGGTGAAGTTGCTGACGATGAAGACAATCACGCCGCTTGAAGCATGGACCTCGAGCGTACCCACGCTGGACCCGTCGTGGACCCGCACTGGACCCGCACTGGACCCGCTTTGGACCTATCGGGGACCTTTTGTATACCTCTTTTTTTCGATGTATGATGATATTACTAGTATGCTAGCAACCGTTTCTTACCGACAAAACTTGTAACATATGTACAGTGTAAATATTTTTACGGGTCCGTGCGGGGTCCATGCGAGGTCCACGCATCACCTTCCCCGTGCGGCATATTTGTCACATGGACTCCACTTAATAACCGCATGGACCTGCCGAATAATCGTATGGACCCACAAAATAATAATCACCACGCAACCCATGTCGGGTGCGCCACCCCACGGGTCCATGCGAGGTCCACACATCACCTTCCCCGTGCACCCTATCTCGGGTGCGCCACCCCACGGGTCCATGCGAGGTCCACGCATCACCTTCCCCGCGCACCCCAGCCATCTCGGGTGCTCCACCCCACGGGTCCATGCGAGGTCCACGCATCGCCTTCCCCGTGCAGTCCATCTCGGGTGCTCCACCCACTAGTCCATGCGGGGTCCATGCGAGGTCCACGCATCGCCTTCACCACGCAACCCATTTGCCGGGTGCGCCACCCCACGGGTTCATGCGAGGTCCACACATCGCCTTCTTCGCGCAGTCTATCTCGGGTGCGCCACCCCACGGGTCCATGCGAGGTCCACGCATCGCCTTCCCCGTGCAGTCCATCTCGAGTGCGCCCCCCACTGGTCCATGCGGGGTTCATGCGGGGTCCACGCACCGCCTTCACCACGCAACCCATGGTTGCCGGGTGCGCCACACCACGGGTCCATGCGAGGTCCACGCATCGCCTTCCCCGCGCAGTCTATCTCGGGTGTGCCACCCTACGGGTCCATGCGGGGCCCATGCTGGGTCCATGCGAGGTCCACGCATCGCCTTCACCACGCACCCTATCTCGGGTGCGCCACTCTCGGGTCCATGCGGGGTCCATGCGAGGTCCACGCATCGCCTCCCCCGTGCAGTCTATCTCGAGTGCTCCATCCATGGGTCCATGCGGGGTCCACGCGGGGTCCACGCGAGGTCCATATATGGTCCGTACGGTTGGGCGCCTATCGGAGGTTTGGTCCGTGCTGAACTTAACGGGTCCAACATGGGTCCGAGCGATCATGTTTGGTCCAGGGTCGGTCCAGGGTCGGTCCGGGGTCGGTCCAGGGTCGGTCCATGCACCACATGCTGCCTTAAAGCATGGCCATACGGGTCCATGCGAGGTCCCCCACGCCAGCGGCGAGGAATCCGTGGTGAGATTTCGATGGACACATGGACGATAACGGGGTCATTTTGTAGCTACCCCCTACCATTTTTGTAGCTACTGTGACATTTTTGTAGGTGTCCCAGAACCGACCGGGAATTTCCCCCGGAAATTCTGGGACAATCTTCGTTCCCTTATAGGGGAAAGGGGAAATTCCCAGGATTTTTCCAGGGCACACCCCAGTGTTAACAGTGTGCGTCAGGATGCATCACCACACGACACCGCCCCCAGATTGTATGTAGCCATACTACCCAGTGCATCCTACGGTACGGGGCGAGTCCAGGTCAGAAAGGAAGCAGATAGAGTAGATAAAGATATCAAAATTTTGAGAGCACAGTTTTTATAATTTATATTTGTCGTCGACCATAACATTCAGTCTCACATCGACTGTATGGCGACCGTTCGACCGCCCGATCGAAATATCAACCGACTGGCTGACGGACTGTCCGTTCGATCTTTAGTCACAACTAGCAGACTCGATCGGATATATGTCACGCATCTCGTGCTTCAAGATCGTCTCACCAGTCACCTTTCCTACTTCAGATATTTCAGGAGTCACGCGGCCCCGACGAGCTCTGACGATCGCGCATCCACGATTGAGGAAATCTCATATTAGATCCCGATTTGCCACACCTTCACCATTCTTCAAGCTCTCTTCTTGCGCCGCCTGTTTCATGCCTGCTGTTTCAGCATTCTGCTTTCTTGTTTGACTAACAACTTTTACACGCCACTTCGTTATCCTAGCGGATATCCTGAATCGGTCGTGTTTTAACCTGTATGCGTGGAGCCTGGCGGGGGAGGGGGGCTTTCCTCGCTGCGTGCGATGTTTCACATTAGCCGTTGCTGGCCCGGTTCTTGTTTCCTACGTTGTAGGGATGCTCGGAGACCGTCGGGCTTCTTCGCAGCCTGACAGTATGGGTTCAATTCCCAACATCTCCTCCGGGCATCATTATTTTTCGCAGGTTGCCACTATGTTGTGCATTTTCTGAAGCCGCCAGCAACGTTGCGGGCGGCATCTTTCCAGCTCTACTAAACTCGCTGAAGATAGGGGTGCTTGGAGACCGGCGGGCTTATTTACAGCCCGACGGTTTGGGTTCGAGTCCCAACATCTTTACTGACTAGCGTATCGTTTTTTTGCAGGTTTCTTTTTTTACGCCGGGCTCCTTCTGATGTCGCCAGTAACGTTGCTGGTGGCATGCTGTAATTTCCAGTCTTGCAAAAATGATATTCGCTTGTTTATTTTAGAAATTCGCAGGTTTACTTCAGAATTACTCAACCTATTTCCCTGTTTACTGTTTCGCTGTTTTTTTAAACGTCTTCCGTGTAAACTCCCAATCGAGGGCGAAATGCCAACAGCAATAGGTTTGTCCGTATTGGGTTCGTTCCCCAACGTCCTGACTAAGTCGACGCTCGTGTGCTGCAGGAAACATGTTTGGAATTATTTTGGATCTGTGCTCTGTGCTCGTGTTTTCTTATCGCCCACGGGTCGTCGAACCCTTAGACTAGAAACTAGCAACCTAGTATGGATGGTATTAATTATGCTATTGTGTTTTAAGAGTCTAATTTGTGTTTGCTAATCTTTTCGACCGATCTGAAATGCCTGCACGTTTGCCTCGTGCTAGTTAGTATGCATGATAGTTTGATAGCATTAATTTCTTGGCATCCTCCATACAACTGTCTAATATATTCGTATTACATGCCATCTGCGCGGTAGGCGGTACTCTTAGTTCAATAAAAATGTACTATGATTTATGTGCGGTGTCATTCGTTTGTGGTTCCAACAGCTCGAAAATTCGTTTTCGTGAATTTTGTAGCCAGCTACAAAATGGGCCAACCCGGCAGCTTTTGTAGCTATAGCTACAAAACGGATCACCCCGGTAGCTTTTGTAGCTATAGCTACAAAACGGATCACCCCGGTAGCTTTTGTAGCTAAGCTACAAACCCGGGTAGCTACAAAAATGGTAGGGGGTAGCTACAAAAACGTCGTGTTACCCACATGGACCCCACATGGACCGACGAAACACCGCATGGACCCATGGTGAAATGTCGCATGGACCGAGAAATCAGTGGTACCACGTGTGGGACCCACCCCGGACCGATAGGGATTTTTGGACCAATCTAGTGGTAAAAACCCGAAGGCTTCGTCGACGGGTCCATGTGATCCATTTTTCACGGGTCCATGTGGGGTCCATGTGGTCCCTACGGGTCCATATGGGGTCCATGCGGGGTCCCTATTGGTCCCGGGACCGCATGGACCCGTCCTTATTTGGTAGGGAGCGTGGATAAAATTTACGGGTTTTTCCATTTTTTTAACATTTTTTTCGATTTCGGTGACCCCTATGTGCTGCAAAAAGCTGCAAATATGAAGACAAGCTGCACGATCAGCCCTACAGGCATGCTGCAGTATGCTGCTGCAATGACCCCTGCCACGAGCCCCCAAAAAGGTACAACACTTTTGGTTCTCAAATCTTGTGAGGCTTGGCATATGGCTTTAGGAGCAAAACTTTGCAGCATACACGGTGTTAGTTTTTTGTGAGGGGGTCATATCTGTTCGATTTTTGTTTTTTTTGTTAAAGTGGGAAAATGTGCAACATGTAGCAGCATGTTGCGGTATGTTGTGGGCAAGCTACAAATGTGCTACAGATAGCTGCCAACAACACGTTTCCGAGCCGTCGCAAAAAGCTCGGATGTCACAAAGTGGTCACGTGCATAATGGTCCATTTACAACTTTGAGGAGTTGCGGGACCTTGGGAGGACAATCCTAAGACCTGGTGAGATTAAAAAAACCCAAAAAAAATCTCGTATCGCCGGAGGCGGCGAAAAACGTTGGTTTTGGGCCTGAAAAGGCCATTCGTTTGAGTGCGCGGGTGCTAGAGGATTTTGATTAGGTATCCGAATCGCGTGTTTGAAGTTCGTGGGACCTTTTGGGGGCCCTCTCTAAACACTTTGTCGCGAAAAATATCATTGAAAAAAACTTCGGGGTGCGAAAATGGGCCAAAAACGCTGGTTTTGGGCCTGAAATGGCCATTTTGAGTGCGCGGGTGGGTGCTAGGGGATTTTGATTAGGTATCCGAATCGCGTGTTTGAAGTTCGTGGGACCTTTTGGGGGCCCTCTCTAAACACTTTGTCGCGAAAATATCATTGAAAAAAATTCGGGGTGCGAAAATGGGCCAAAAACTCTAGTTTTGGGCCTGAAATGGCCATTTTGAGTGCGCGGGTCGGTGCAACTTAAAGGAATATCCTTTTTCAAGCTAGCCGTGTCGGTTGCGATCATATGGGCTTTCACATTATAAATGCAAGCATATAGTACAAACATTACTTATCAAAGATCGTGCTACACAAGGGACGCTAGGATTCGCTGATGCTCTGCCTCTGACTGCCCAAACGTCGGCTGCCGCTGCTCATCACTCGTGGTGCGGATGTCCCACGGCGAGTGGGTCGCTTAGTGCCAAGAACGACGAGGTCGCCGCGGACCGCATACTGTGCGTAAATGCCATTCCATACACCACTCAGTTACCGGCATGACGGCCAAAGATTGGGGCGCCGGACACAAGCGCTTGTTGCGGCCCAATGGTTCCGGAACGGATGCAAAACACCTCAAGGCACATGATGCATTGAAGTTGTTCCAGTCGAAGTTGTTCGCGGTGGTGTCAGCTTGGCCACGAGATGATGGTCAAGTCCCAAATTCTCTGGCGAGCATCGTGCACAAGCTGACGATTATGATTCGGGAATGTACCGCACATTCCATAGAGGTTCAGGTGCGATTATGTGTGTAGCATGTGTTTGACATGTACTCAACATACTGTAGACATGATGCAAGCACATGTACATGTACAGCATGCCCGCAGTACAGTATTACTGCAACATGTCTCTAATGTGTGCACATGTGCTGAACACGTGCAGGACATGGACTACCTGAAAGAGCAGACTATCCTTTTCTTTACTGATTTGGAGAAGAATGGCCCTCCTGACTGGCTGGTGGTCGATACCCACAAAATCTGGCATTGGGCGGATCTGCTCCTACGATTTGGACCTGTTCGCGAATGGTGGATGTATGCATTCGAGTCCTTCAACGGCAAGATAGCTAGGTGGGTGAAGAACAATGCGTACCCCGTAGCAAGCATCATGAACGGTATTCGGAGATTGAAGATGCTGTGCTCGTTGCGGGGCATCATCAGCATGCTGGGGAATCGAAGAACCCGTCGCCGTCTTCCGCGGGCTTTGACGACCCGGAAGCCCGGCATTGTGGTAACCACCTCCGGTAAGGACGGGAAGAAACTATGGCTATCGGATGACGAGATCAACGAACTCAAACGTTGGATGCGAGCGAGTATTCCCACATACCAAAAGCTCGTACAACAACATGAAGAGTATGGCATCTACCGTCAAAGGTACGTACACCTTGGAATACTATTGCTTGCTTACACGCTGTACTATCTTGCAACGGTATTGCAGCGATATTGCAGCATGTCTGCAATGTGTAGAACATATACTGACAATACGGCGAATTCACAGGGAGAACTCGGCTCGCACGAAGTCAGCAGCCGGTCGCCGTGTATTTTGGGATGCTGTGCCCGAGATCCGTTTCAGTGCATGGGTGGACCCTACAGGATGGCTTGGTCGACAGTACACGGATTATGAGCAGATGCTCATGATGGGCCCCATCCGCGAGTGTCGCGCTTTTACCAAGGCGACCATCGGAGGTGAAGTCTTTCGCACTACAATTGGGGATATGGGGAAATGCGCATCGCTATCGTTCATCCGTGCTCTATTTCCAGCAGAAACACGTGATGGCAATGCACGTTCAGAGTGGGTTCGTTGCCAGGTGCGACCACGACAACTATCTACCCGCGTCCACTTTCTTGTGATGCGTTTGCATCATAACTTTGGTACGTCTGCAGCGCTTTAAGGATATGCTGCATGCATATTGCAGGTATGGTGTCATCAAATCCATCATGCAGATAACCATTGGCGGTGTGTCCTACACTTTTTTAAAATGTGACTGGCTGCCGCTGCCCACGCACACCGACCCAGATCACCAACTTCAGGAATAGGAATTCCATCCTTGGGTTGGACAAGACTTCAACGGCCTTCTACACCTTCAACCCATGGGACACGTCCGAGGACACCATGGACAACCGAGAGCCCTTCCTCTTAGCCAATCAGGTCCAAGCGCGAGTGTTGATAGCCAAGCACCCATGCATGGAATCCGCGGTGGTGCTGGATACTAGCGATCGGAACATGGAAAAACTGGCCCGGGACGGTAATATTCTTAGGCCCATAGGCAGTGATGGGCACTTCGACACTCGTGGAAAGTGCGGGTCCGATGGTGAGCTCTTTATGTGTGAGCAGGCAGGCTGTCGGGAGGCTTTGCATTTGCGATGTGCTGGGCTCACAGACGTACTCATTGGATCGTGGTACTGCAAGGAACACCGTGACTCCTAGGATTTGCAAATACATTACAGCATACCTTTAATATGTTGTTAGCATGTTCTGTACATGCTACATATAATATAGTGTAAATAATGTGGATGTTTGAATGTCCGAATAATTGCATGATTGGTATAGATTTCGTGTACATATTCCCCGGGTTGAAAGTATGCGTCAGAACTGTGGCATATGTGGTGTGCGTATGCCTCGAATGGAGGCATGGATCAGATTGACGTGTTGTACATGTGCTGCACATATGTCCCGAGTGCAGGGCAGCTGCAGGATAGCTGCGAAATAGCTGCAGGATAGCTGCAGGATAGCTGCGAAATAGCTGCAGGATACCTGCAGGATACCTGCAGATGTCACCCGCGTGCAGACGTGCTGCACGATAGCTGCATATGTGCTGCACATCTACTCTTGCAGCATGCATGTGGTACGTCTGCAGCACAGTGCTGCACACGTGCTACACGCGTGCTGTAATCCTTGCAGCACAATTCCATTTCTGCAGCACATTTCCCGCTCCGGCTCCAGGTACCCCCAAATCCTAACTTACGCGATACTCGTCCAAATGCCGTGAAAACTTGCCAACATAATAAGGTCAGACCCTTCCATAAATGATACCAAGTGATAGCGGACGATTCGGATATCATCCGAGTGATTAAGCTAGCATGTGCCATTTTCAGTGGTGATTATCAATCGCGGCATCAGCATGCTGCAGGATGTACTGCAGCGTGTCTACAGCACATTGCCTCTTATGGTACGTCTGTGGTACGTCTGTGGTACGTCTGTGGTACGCCTGCAGCATTGTGCTGTAGAATGATAAAAACGTAGGGGGCTGTTGTCCTAGCCTCTAAAGTAGCCTGCTCGATTGCTGCATGCCCCTCTTTTATGCGAGCCTGCTCCTCGGCCCGCTTTTTGAACTTAATTCGTCGGTCAAGAGCCGCGTCATCCAATGCACGCTTTCCAGGCCTGGCAATAGCCTGGCTGCCTTGCACCGGCACTTCACCAGGCGGAAGCACTTGCACCCCTGCACAAATTGCAAGCCTCGCGTGAAGTGAGTTTGTTTTTGTCGTACACTAGCCAAGCAGTGTGAAGAGGTGTGATGAAGCAGGGGCAATTCCGGACACCGTCTTGGTAGACGGGGGGTTCAACCCCCTAGGCGTTAAAGCGTGTTGCTAGGGAGGGGGTCTAACCCCCCTAGGAATTCCGACGAAAATACACACTTAAGGGAACTCTTAGGGGGAATTAACTGCTAGGGGGGTGGGTTAGCCCCCCTAGACGTTAAGATGTGCTGCTAGGGGGGGCAAAATCCTTGTCCGGAATTG
>LGRX02003711.1:105392-159851 GCA_001247695.2 Cymbomonas tetramitiformis
CTTGTTGTTGGTTGTAATGCATCTGCTTGTATTGCCCACAAACCATCACCACCACCACCACTCGTTGGAGGTACCCCGCCGTTAAACGTCGTGCGTTGTAAATTTCTGCAAACTAAATCTTTTCCGAAAGAAGCCATGTGTTATTACTATATACATAGCATAAATATAAGCAAAAGGTAGATTATTTAATTCTTCATACCAACAACGCTAAAGTGCAACGCGCGTTATGTGTTATAATTGGGATTGAGCCATACGAGCAAGCCCGAACCAGGTGTCGTTATAACCTTTGTCTCCATCGCTGTACCAATAACACCAACGTTGGTTGTTACTTGGGTGGAATCTACCTGTCCGTTTGTAGTGCATTTTAGAAGTTGCCCTTTTACATAAGACCCATCTAATGCTTTAACGGTTGCAAAACCTTTTGTACATACGAAGCACGAGTTCCCAATGGTACTATTTTGAACACATATCCCTATTGGTGAGCAATTTTGATTTGCTTGTGTTGCAGTTGCCGAAAATATTTTGACCCCGTTCACATTTGTAGAGTTGTCGTCAAATTGAAGGATGTCACCCGCGGCAATTGTTCCTGCTGTAGTATTTTCAAACGTATAGACTTCACCTGTGTGTGGGACCGCCGATATTGGTAGCGACGCTGCATATGCGCTAGAAATTGTTGTCAACGGTATTCCGGCTGTGGTGATTGATGCCGTCGGGGCTGTGTAACTAAAGTTCAAACTATTTGTAAGAATGACGCTTGTAGCGTCTAAATCCCCCGTAAGATTAATGTTAGAACCACTATTGCCGACTGCAAGAACTTGTGCAAGGGATCCTACACTACCAGAAGCGACTGTTCCGCTTCGTATTTCTCCACTTAATGCATCGTAATACAGTTGCAAAGTTTCGGTTGCTATATCAGGTGAAGCTCGTATTGGCTTAACCGTAAATGAATCGGGACTGCTTTGGTCTAAAGCGGCTCCAGTTGCATTAATAATTATTCTATTTGAAACGTTGTCACTTTGCCTATTGGTATTAAAACCAGCATAACTACCTAAAAATGTGCAATTATTCCCCGCTGAATATCCACCACTTTCTCTTCCGATAGCTACAACGTTATTGACTGAAGCGCCATTAAAGTTACAAGCATCGTCGCCGATCGCAACCGAAAACGACGGTGCTGTGTTATAACATGCTCCTGAACCTATAGCAATGGTGTCTTCAATTGTGGCAGAGTTTGTAGTCATTGCATTGCGCCCGATAGCGATCGAGCGTTGACCTATGTAGTCGCAGTTTGTAAACCCTTGAGTGATTTCTCCTATACTAATTTTGCCAAGCCCTCCTGTACCCCGATTCCACCCGAAAGTTTGTTCCCTTTATGCTATCTTGCAAAATTGTAAAATCGCCAGAACCGCTAACTGCCACATCTGGAACGGTGCTCGTTGCACCACGGGTGGTTACGTCTTGGAGAGTAGACGTATCGGGTTGCGAAGGCAAGTTGGTAAGTGAGGAACCATCACCGATAAAACCTGTAGTGTATCCCGCACCAACCACAAAAATACCATTGCAAAGCACGCCCGAGCCATCAAGATTCATCGTAAGTTGACTCATATTAAGCCCCGAGGTGTCATCTTCCCCTATAGACAATCGATCTACATCTCCCGTTGCTTCTTTTGATGTTATAACAAAATTTTGGTCAGTCTCGTCAAGCTTAAGTTCAAATTTAGTCGTCGAGATTGGATTGTTGAGAACAAAGTCATTGATTGCGATGCCTGAATGGATTTTTAATGAACCGTCAGTCAGCAATGACATTTGCTCACGTTCGTTTGTAGGATCTTTAGTATCGATAAATTTGATATCATTTTGGTATTTAATGTCGCTAGCCATGTGTAATGTTTCTAACGGGTTGCTAACAGAGCCCAATGATTGACATTGGACTGTTTTGAATATTGCATTTTTGCCAAAACTGGACATAAACATGTGTGTATACAATAGAGTTAATAAAAAAACGTGCCAGCGATGGGCGGTAACGGCGTGTTTATGGGATGTTCCGGAAAGTATCCAATAATATTAATGGCATTTACCTTATCATCTCGTCCGAGCAGTGTCGGTTTGTATCCATATAATGGATTTACATTACTTATTTTTGCTGGTGGTTGTGTGATATCGTTTATCGTCTTACATGGCAGTTGTTGCATAAAAGGGCCACGAGCGCCGCTCATTTGTATCATACACATTGGTTGTTGAATGAATTGTATTGTTACCAATTGGTAAGCCTAAAGATGTTGAATATAAACCGGGTTGTTGTGACATAAAAGTATTCTATAATCATTGCACCTAAAACATAGTGTGTTGCTTATATAACGACCTCAATCATTCTACCTTGACCGATTCTTAATATGCTAGTGCATGCACAAACGACAAACACTTCGTTAAGTTTTAGTTCATCTTGTGTTGCATCGATTCCAACGGAAGTTTGAAAATACATACTTGTATTCAATCCACGACTATCCAATCCTGACATGCTTCTTAAGCTTATCTCATTGGGCATATTTAGTCGTACCATAGCTGTAAAGAAGTGATTGTACCAATCGAGCAAGCTATTGATTTTACATCCAGGTCGCACTGAATATTGGTCGGCTTTTGAAACACACAACGTGTTGAAAAAGTCTATCGCGTCGTTGCGATAATTTGGGATATAAAGATTATTGATATTAAATTGTCCGCTACCAAGTCGTCCTGCTTTGAAATTAAAATATGACGGAGTATAACTTGGTCCTATAATGTCTGTGTATTCTATCAACCCTTCGTTTTTGTCTCGATAATCTTGTTTACGTTGAACAGCGTATATTTCGTCAATGGATTGAGCGCTTAACGAAAATCGTGTCGATTTATCCATCGTATTATGGGACTCGGTGAATGTAAAATAGTTTTTAAATGGTATTTGTAACATGCCATCGCTTTTTAATTTTGATTCAATGGCAGAGTCGTACACGCCCGTAGAAAACGTGATGGTTTCAACGGTAAAAAATATATCTTTTAAAGAAAATGCACCTTTATTTATAAGTTCGGTTTGTGCTTTTGCGTCTAAACCCTTACCTATTTTCTTTGAATCTTGAATTGCTCCAAGTACCTCTGGTTCGCTCAAATATATTCCCATTTGCATTGAAGGCAGTAATGAAGTATCTGCATACGTTGGTTCACAGCTGCCGATAAACGACAACCAATTTTGCAATATATAAGGATGATAATTTTGGTAATATTTGTCATCATCAACTTCAATTTCTTGATTTTGCAGCACTCGCTGATATGTGGAAGCTTTTGAAAACGTGGTGTAAATGTTGTCTAAAATTGTGCTTACCGTATTATATTGTTGAAAGCCACTTTGCAATTGTATTCCTCCTGCGTAAAGTTCTACTCGCTGAATCAGCTTACCTAGTCCGTTTGGCAATTGAGTACGTAAAATATCGTTTGCACCTGCATCATTGGTAAAAGCCAAATCGGCGTCATTAGCCCGAGCGGTACAATGCATTGCAATGCTCTTCACGTTTACCACTGAATTTACGGGCAAATTCAATGTTATTACGCCATTTTGTATTGCTTCAGTCATGTTTGTCGTTTCCAATCGGAAATAATTGGTTTGATAACCGCTCAATTTGTTGAGTGCGAACGCTAATGAAAACGGCAAGCTCATTGTGTATAATATATACAATTAAGACAATAAAATATTTTACATCGTAGCCAGTTCTTTAACCGCAAATGACATACGATAACTTATACTTCCATCTCGGGCTTGAGTTTTGCTTACGAGGGGAATTGGGCGTGCTTTGGAATCTGTAAGCGTAAATTTTAAGTCTGTTAATTGACTGCCTCGAATTTCGATTGCAAAATTATCATTTGGGTTAATGAAGTTGATAAAATTAGTTGTTAAATCTTATGGCAGCAAAATTTTGGCAAATATATCACTGGCTAACAACGAATTTGTCCTCACATTGATTCTGGATAAGTTGGTGCTTTCGGCATTATGTGTGGGTAAACTGCTTATACGCAAATACAACGCATCATTTGTTTGTAAATTTCCGGGAAAGAAGCTTGTAAAAACCCGATTTGGCGTAACCTCATTAAACATATCGGTTAACTCTTGTACGGTGGATAAGCCGGTGACATTTCTTACAACTCGACCCCCTAAAACTTGATCAATGTCATTATACTTACCTTCATCTTGGACACCCACGGATGATGTTAATGCCGCTTGCAACGGACCAGTCGCGTCAAAATCTTCCTTGATGGAAAACGCCACAAATTTGATATCGGTTACGGCTGTTTTTAAGTCAATCTGAAAATGATTTTGGTAGTCTGCGGGGTCTCCGTTAAAGGTGACTTCCACCTGCCCTGTATACCCGAAATTTTCGGTCAACGTTTGGGTAATGGCAGTTGCAAAAAATGGAGCAATTTGGGACAACAATGTATAATTGCCCGGAGGGACGATAACGCTAAACGACTTGTTGTCCGATAGTCTTGCAATGTAAAACGGGTTGTTGAAGGAATTAATGGTATACCACGACTTCGCTGCACTAAACGTGTTCAGAATTAATCGCAATTTGCTTGAAGGATAATATCCAAACAATTGTGTCGGAATGCTGATGTCAATCTTACGACTATCCCCGCTTGCATTATTTTCACTATTTAGATATATTGTTCGTGTCGACAAAATGTTCATTATCTATAGTTATATAGTTTACACATTTTATATCATCGATAGTTTCTCTTGGTTTGGCATCCCCTATTTCAACATTGCCTTTAGCATATTGGTCATAAAGTCGGAGCGCTTTAAATAATCATCGACAAGTAGCTCTATGTGGCATTGGGGAATGTCTTTTAAAAAGGTCGATGCCTCGTGAATCAACAAGTCGCGTTTTAACTTGTCTCCCTCGGAATTCATTTGTTATAATATGTATATTATTAAATTTTGTATGAAAAGGGGGGGAAATGGTTATAAACGTGTATACTCTATAAGAAATACCAAATTGTAACCAAAATCCCCCTTTTTACTTCACTTCTTTGTGCCCTATAATAAAGGTAGGTTGTTTGTTTAATACACCGACGTGCTGCACGTTAGAAGTACCCGCCCCGACATAAACCTTATATTTGACGTTTGGAAGGAAGGAGTGACTTCTATAGGCAGTATTTTCGTAAGTGATACCGGTTGTGGGCGCAAACAACGTTTTATCTTGTTTTAAGCGCCCGGTTGCTTTTCTTAATTTTTCGGTAATCGGGTCGTATACGGGGACTTTGTCGATACGTTTTTCAATAATAGGGTGCAATCCAAGATGTTTTCGTATGTAATTTCTTTCTGCGAATGACTCGGTGACACCCATGGCGGACATGAAATCGGTAAAATTGATTGGAGGTGTTTCAGATAATAACGCACCTTCTACTACACCTTGAGTAGTTCTGAATATATGCTCATCATTAGTGCTAACCGGTGCATAGTATCCTAGGTACCCACCCAAGGCACCTCCATTTAAGCCATTTGCAAGCCCATAACGTCCTCTTGCAACACTGACACGCTCCGTGCTCGGAGAATTGCGCGTATACATTTGTTCGACTGAATGCAACGCAACCAAATCATTTTCCGTGCCAGGTTTAGGTTGTACGTGTACTATAGTATACTTGCTTTCAGGGTGAGGGATTGCACGACTCGGAAGGCTTACAAGGTCACCCTCGGTAGAGTAAACAGTTTGCTTCGCGGTAGGTTTTCCCGCGGGTTGCTGCATTGGGTTGATAGCGGGATTAAAGTGATGCCCTTCTACATTATTGGTTTCGGCTATAAAATGACTTTGACCTCCTCCGTTAGAGTGACCCGTGACTTTAATGTCATACACATTGCCGTACTTAACTTTAACATCGTTAAACGTTCGTTGAGCTTCATGGTATCTTTGTGAATTTCTTTGCCGTCCGATTGCCGTGAGTAAATTGACATACCAATCCTCTATGTTCTTTAATCTAGAAGGGGTTTTCATTAAAGTTTCCAATTTTCTGAATTCTGTGTCGTTGCCCCTATACGAGATAACGGCTTCTTTGGTTGCCGGGCTTACCAACACCGTACTATTTCGACCCGATAAAGTGGAATCGATATGGAAGCCCTCGAGCTCTCGCATAAGCTCTTTCAACTTCGCTTTGTCATCGTATGCATATGCATATGAGGCGTTTGCCAACAACGCAAATTTCTTTTGTACGGGATTGTCTACGTCTATCACATTGTTGCCTAATAGTTTACTACTGACTTTAGATGGAAGTTTTACGACATCGGCTTCTATCGCTTGCAACAATTCTGCCGTTTGTTTCTTAACCAGGTCTTTTGGCTGATATGTTGGATGAGAATGATTTTTTATGAAGGTGGATTCTATGGTATTATATTTAGCGTTTGTTACGACTTCGCGGTTGCGATAATTTTGACGCAAAACTTTCCCCCCACTATTCACGGTTGGTGTGCGTGCATACTCCTCGACGTGTGCATGCTCGTCGGTACCAGAATTATACTTCGGTCTATATTCTTTGCAGAATTTGGAATCGTTGGCAAAAATTCCACATGTAAACATATCTATATGATGTATCGCACAAAATTAACGGGGCACGGCTCGGCTGCGCAAAGCTGTC
Organism: Cymbomonas tetramitiformis; assembly: GCA_001247695.2. Lineage (NCBI taxonomy): Eukaryota > Viridiplantae > Chlorophyta > Pyramimonadophyceae > Pyramimonadales > Pyramimonadaceae > Cymbomonas > Cymbomonas tetramitiformis. The sequence goes on from LGRX02003711.1 coordinate 112,047, forward strand.
ATACCACTAGTCGAAACACTGCGAGCCATTTCACTAGGGGAAAGATTTAACAAATTGGCTTGGTCCGCTAGTGGGAATTGGGATAAATCTGGAAACTGGGTTGGACCTTGATAATCTCCATCGCCAACACCGTCGGTATCTGATTTGGCGTCGTCAAAAGTAGGGTTTGAATCGAACGGTGACGCGATGTCCTGTATGTAAGATGAAGGCGTACTACTCCTTAACGGTGGGGGTGTCGACATTTGCTGGAAAAGGTTGATATCGCCCACACGTGTTTGATTTAATCGACTTAATGTTTGAGCAGTGTACGCGCTTTGCACCGCTGATCCCCTAGCAGGTTGACTATCGAATAATATGTCCTCGTTAATTCTTGCGACCAAACTATTTGGATTGACTGGTGCATTCATAAGCGTCGCGTAAAACATGACATTATTTTTGGCGGTGCAGTTATACTATATGATTTGCCAGCCAAATTTGAGTATTCTGAAAATATTTTATTGCTCGAGGAGGGATTTCTAAACCCCATTTTGTTCAAACAGTGAGTGCGTGTAGCTTCGTCGGTTAAAATACGTCCCATTTATATATATTATTATAGACATATAATATTAATAGATGGCTAACTTCGTTATGTATCATGATGATTGTTTTAACGTGCTCCCTAATATAGCCGACTCCGGTATAGACCTTTGCATATTTGATTTGCCCTACCAACAAACTGCTTGCGAATGGGACACGTCAATAGATTTACAGTTGTTGTGGAGTCATTTGAAACGAGTCGGGAAACACAATTGTGCATACATTTTCATTTGCTCCACTCGGTTTGGGCACTCATTGATAACCAGTAACCCAAAGTGGTTTCGATACGACCTCGTATTTGGGAAAACGGCGAGCCTAGGCTTTTATCATTGTAATCAAATGCCCCTCCGGTCACACGAAATGATTTACGTATTCTATAATAAGTTGCCGACAGATGGTGAACCATATGGGACCCGGCAAGCGGGTCGTCATACAGAGCTGTATACTAAACACTCTAAACGTATCGACACAACCAATACTGACGGTAAACGATTTCCACGCAGTGTCATAAAGTTCTCCAACACGAATTATAAGTCTAAACACCCTGCAGCTAAACCTGTAGATTTACTGGAATGGTTGATTAAAACGTACTCCAATGAACACGAGAGAGTCCTTGACCCGACGATGGGTTCTGGATCCACCGCTAAAGCTTGCAAAAACACCCATCGAAACTTCGTCGGTATCGAAAACAATAATACCTTTTTTAAAATCGCTTATGAAGCTATCACCATGGGAAGGTGATTAACATATGTCCCATATCAATTTGTTAGGTATGGCATATGCCTCTTTTAGCCGGGAAACCCCCGTAATGTTTGTGGTAGTTGGAAAATGACGACTGCGTTGAGCTGCCTTAAAGTGTTTGTTATACGTTCTTTTTACATCGCAGGGCGTGGACTTGTTGCACATTTTCAGTTTTAAACCGGGTTTGTTTGTCCATATGTTTGTGGCTTTACGATACTCGAAACCATATCGACAATAACAACACGTGTGCTTGTAACGGGATAATTTCTGCATGAAAGCACGATGTTGCAATAATCCACCGTCCGAAGGATTCTCTAGGTACCAATATGTTGGTTGATAATAATCGATAATTTCTATAGTGCGTATAACGATACTGTCCGCTAACGGCAAATTACGTGTTCCCCGTGCGTGCGCCTTGGAGTATTGTGTACAAGGAGGTGACGCCCATATGATATCAAAGTATTTCGGAGGATATATTGTGATGTAATCCCAACAAAGTATGTCGGCGGTGATATTTGCATTGAAGTTCGGGCAGATATCCAAGCTTGTAATTTGCACACCAGTACCATATTTGTTGTACAGTGCTTTGCCAACTGAACACGTACCGCTGAATAACTCTAACACTTTCATTACCATACTTAAAACAAAAAAGGGGGGAAATGGTTATAATTTGATATTCTCTATAAGATATACACTTTTATAACCGTTTCCCCCCAAAGTAAATCGGCGTGAGTGTTCCATATGATTGTGTGCAGCAAAGTACGGAGACCCTGCCCGCCTGTAAGCTTTGCCGGTAGCTTGTTAAAACGTACAAATAATGCAAAACAACTTGAATAGATTGTTAAAGCTGAAACCTGGTGCTTTTTCTTAACAGTTAGGGCTATTGAACCTACAGTGGCGGACTCTGGTGTCCCGGATGGCACTGTACTTTAGGGTTTTCCGTAGTGTGTGCCTACTATATTGCATAATAAAGTGATATGCAAGTGTTGCGTATGACCTACGTAAACTTATTGTTTGGAATTCCACAACTCTCCTTTAACAGTGGGGCTACAGTGCACGTGGTGGGTAGGACGGATGAGCAGTAGTTGCTCATCCGTAGCACGAATGTTACTGCACCGAAGGGTTTTAAAAGAGTGCACGCACACTATACTGCACAAACGTGATATGCAACGGTTTTGTATGCCCTACGCAGACTTTCTGCTCTATCATTCGTGACCGTGCGTGGCAGTGGGGAAGCAGTGCACGTGCTAGGCGAGTACGGATGACGAAAGGCGTGCGTGCCACAAGACTAGTGGCTTACGCAAACCACGATACAGTCAAACCACAGTACTTAAATTAAGATACAAGGGCTATTGCGCAACTGTTATGGCGCTTTTAACTGCCCTTGGGGCTTAAAGTAACTGCGGATCACGCCGCGACCAACGTGGTCCCATTGAACCACTGCTTAACAAGCTTTGCGTGGATTTCCAACTTTACCTGTACCACTTGAAGGTCCGGCAGTAGGGGTAGGGGACTCTGCAGAAGATACCTCTGGCTCGTTTTGAGCGAATGCCGCAGTAGGCTCTGACGGTTGAGCAGTGGCGGTGACGCTCTCGAGCTCGTCAATGCGCGCCTGCAAGTGGTTGTTCTTGTCCTGCAACTCGTTGTTCTTGTGAATCTCTGCCCCAAGAGATTCTTCGTAGTCTCCTTTCTCCAGTTGTGCCGCATCAAGCGCCTTCTCCATATCTGCAATGCGCGCCTGCAGACCAGCGTTCTTTACTTGGAGAGTCACGTTGAGAGCTTCGTCAGCTTCGGCTTGTTTCGTCAGATTCGCAATACGCTCGGCGCTCTTGGTGTCCACGTCAGACGTGCTAGCAGCACGCTTACCCTTATTCTTGCGCATTGCAGCATAAGCCTTCTCACGCGCTGTCAAAGGAGACGAGGTAACTGACACAGCTTCATCCGAAAGCTCTTCCAGCTTTTTATACGCTGCAGAGGCGCGCATAGTGTTGTCAGCCTCTGTCGCATCATTCGTTGCACTTTTAAGTACAGTCTCCATAGTGGCGACTGCCGCACTGCCAGTAAACTCGTTAGCCGTTAACTCCTTCATAGTTTCTTCGATAATTCGCTCGCCCAAACCGACAAGCGTCTTGAGCTCCCTTCGCTTGCTCTCAAGCTGGCGCCAGTGGAGAGCGGTCGGAATAGACGCGTACATATTACGAACACGATGTTCAGAGTCTTCAGTAGCGGTCAAAAACCCATAAACGCCACGCTTATGAGCGAGACAACAATAGAAGGGGTCCTTGAGGGTGCCACTGCGGTCGCATTCCTCGTTCTCTCCGCGTTGATTCTTCTTTAAACGAAGACTGTCGAAGTCGTGAGCGTTCTTTACTTTATATCCCACACACTTTAATTCGACGACTTCCACTGGACATATGGGCTTGTAGCTAATACCTTGAAGCGGATCAAAACTCAACTTAACTTTTTTACCGTCAGTGCTCACAAAGTCAACTCTTCCGTCTTCTCGCACCTTTCCACTTTGATGGTCACTCAGTACAGGTGAGGGCTCGGGGGCTCTTGGCATGTTTTCAGTAGCTTCTGTAGCGCAGTATTCCGCCATTATTACGACAAAACTGTAACTGTTCACTGTTCACTGCAGCTGTACTGTAACTGTTTTTAACTGGCAATTTATCTGGCAACTGCAAACCTAAACCCCGTTCACGAGATCACGACTGATACCTAACAACGGCTCGCGATCGCTGAGTTGGTCGGTCCATCGATCGAGAGGTCGAAGAGCCGATCGCAGACCTGATCGAAGACCTGATCGAAGACCTGATCGAAGAGCTGCGGGTTTTTGGGGGGGGAAATATATAGGCTAATGACTTTAGCAATATTTTTTTCTCCACTTGTCTGATCGCAATTTTGTGATCAACTCATCGATCGACTCATCGATCAACTCATCGACCTACTGACCGACCCGTCGACCTACTCGTCGACCTACTGTACGATGACGTGACGCGACGCAAGATGGACATTTAAAAAAACGGGGGACATGACGTGACGCGACGCGACGACTGTGACAGTGACACGAAAATAATCGGGGCGACTGCGACAGTGACACCCACCCCCCATTAAAATGTATTTACCCCATTTTGTGGTTAAACTATAGGGAATGCACTTTTTCAAGATTTTTTCGCGTTCGGTTAGAAAATATTAAAATATTTTATAAATATTATAGATGGACGACAAAATTAAAAAATTCGGCGAAGTGGAAAAATACGGGATTAAATTTCTTAAGAATTCGACAAAAGAGTGTGGCGCTCAAAATGAGATTTTGTCAACCTTAAAAAAAGATGAGGTACCAATAAAATTGTGGTATGGCAATAAACCGCAACTTTGGGGAAAGGTTAATACAACTCAAATGAAAATGCTTTTAGTAAAAAATCATGGTTTATATGAAATCATACATGATAAAAACGCAAAAGTTTATTTTGACATAGATGACAAGGAAAAAATCGATTTGAAACAAGTCAAAGATAGAATAAGTGAGCAATTTCCAAATGCTCAATTTCAAATTAGTGGCTCTTGCGGTGTTGATAAAAAGGATCGCTTAAATATAGCTACCATGTGATTTTGTCTAATTATTTTTTTCAGCATAATGAAATGAAGCAAATGTTGAAATTTTTTGCAAACTCATTGGATCAAGATATGTACCATGGCAATAGAACAATAGATTCCCAAATTTACTCTAAATCACAATGCATAAAGTGTGTTAATCAATCTAAATCCAATGATTCAAGAATTCAATCAATGATTGAAGGTGATTCAAATGTGCTTAAGCATTGCATTTCATTGGACTTTGACCATGATGCTATAGATATAAACACTTTAAGTTGGGGATGGCTTATGGTTAAAAATATTGAAGAATGCGGTACCATGAGTAACCCAACACAAGCCATAAACTTGTGTGATATACCACAATTAAATAAAACTCTTCCACAAAATTTTAATTGGTACAATTGCAACCCTATTCAAGTGTTAAATCTAATTCCAAATGAAAAAAGAGGTCATCCAAATGCGTTGAACCATATGTTATCTTGGCAAATTATGCTATATAGCCACTTTAATGGCATATCTTTAAAAGAACTTTTAGGATGGGTGATACAAAAGGATAATTCCCAAAGTAGAATCCAAAAATATTCTTCTTATTGGAGTCAAGCTTCCAATTATCAATCTCCTCACATTAATTGGATAAAATCATTGCTTGAAAGGTTTTAGCCCAAAATTGGGGAGGATACATATGGGAAATTGTTTAGAGATTGGGGCACAATAAAAATAAGGTAGAATGTCAAAAACCTACACACCATAGTTGGCTAGATTTGAAAATACCTTTTGACGATGGAGCTCGCACGATTTACTTGACTAGTAAAATGGGAAAAGGCAAAACACATGCATGCATTAATTACATTGACCATGAAGACTATTTATGTGAAAAAGCCAACCCTAAAAAAGCGAGCATAATATGGTTTTCGAAAAACATAGCATATTGCAAAAATGTTATTCAAAGGTTAGAAGAAGCCAAGCTTGGGCTTAAAAATTACAAAAAATTCACAAAAGCTAATCAAGATGATATTCAATATTGCGATAGATTAGTCATGTCCATGAAGTCTTTGCACAAAACAATAAATGCAACATATGATATTGTGATTTTAGATGAGGTTGAGTCCTATCCAAGTACTTGGAAATCAAGTACTCATAAAGACAACTTGGATATGAATTGGTTAATATAATAAAACTTTCGCTGTAAGAAGCGGTATGTGCGGTAAAGTAATAAGCACGTGGGTAAGTCAACACAGTACGACCGGTCGCGCGGCTCGAAAAAACAGGTGATAATAAACTGTTTCCCAAGAATAGCACCAAAGTAATAATGTATAAAAAATACTTCTGTACAAATAACGATACTGAAATATACCGGAGCTTTAGCTTGGCTACCTAGAAGCTTTTCGACCCGTGCCAACAGGTCTTCCTCAGTAGGCTTTGCAAAAACTAAAATAGTTCGGCTTCAAAGATGAATAAGTCACGGATAACTAACCAGTCGCTAGTGCAATATGGTAGTCGGATATGCAGAAACAGTCAGCAGCCCCAAGTGGGACGGCTGTGATAAGTAAGATATGCACTGTCTCACGTAAAAATCTGTCAAAAATCCTGACGCTTTCGTAATACAGGGCCGCAGGAGCCGGCCGACCGAGAAAAGCTGGCATACAAACTGCTGCTGTCTCACGTAAAAATCTGTCAAAAAGTCTGACGCATTCGTAATACAACACCGGAAAATTAATTGCACAAAGAGAACAAAGAAAGCATACATCCAAAAGGGTCATTTCTTGGCTGCAAAGAAGATCTCAGGCCCAAGAGGGCCGTCATGAAGTTGTAGCCAAGTAACTCACGCATCTCAGAAAAGCAACTGGGTTGGCAGCCAACCCCAGTGCACTGGCCCGAGGGCCAACCACCCGCAGACCCGGTCCAGCTACCACCATCAGCTGGATCACACCACTCACCACCCTGTAGTCTGCTCCATAACCCCCGTGAGGGGGCACTCAAATTACCACGTCTGCTGAAAGGTTCTCAAAGCCTCATCCCAGCCAGCTCAAGCCTTCTGTGCAGCCGATTCCAGAAGCCGAGGGGGGACCTAGCCACCATTTTCTCGATCGCTTCGAAGAGTCAGCCTTTTGGATAGCCCTGCCATCTCAGCTCCCGAAGCACATCCACGATCGCCGCAGCCTTCAAGTGGTCCTCCGTGCAGTGCCTCTCAATCCTGTAGAGGGCATTAAGAGTACTCGCCATTTTTTGCACCCGGCCACTGTCAGAGTCAAAAGCCACAAACGGGAAGAAGGTCAACTGTCCCGAGCTCGATCCCGCCTGGACATTCTTAGTGATCGACTTTGCCCGGACCCCGCACGTGTCCACCGAAAGCAACATTCCGCAGAACACCCAACTGAGACCCTCGGAGGTTTGTTCCACTGTCACGCCTTCCGGGTAACAATCCTGAAGATACCCGCCAAACACTCGTCGCATCTCATCCAGTGCCCCGCTGTCCGCATCGCCGTTGCCCGTGACCAAAAGAAGGCAATCGTCCATCAGCCGCGTGCCCACGATTTTCACGCCCGTCAGTCTCCGATCCGCCCCGAGTGATTGTGTCCATTGCCGCTCGCCGTAGACACACACACACTGTGCCAATCCCGGGCTGGCGCCGCCACCAATTCCTATGCCACAAGTCTGCCTCACCAGGTGTCCGCCGACAAATAGGAAGCCGTTGTCAAGGATAAACCTCACTCCGGCCAGAATATGAGAGCCGCCGTCATTTTCACAGCCACTCGCCTCGGGGTGCCTGCCTCGTACCAAGACACTCCCTTCCTGCCTCTCGTGTTCACCAAAACTCCTGCACACTCCTGCATCGCCGTGGTCACAACTAGCTCAGCCGCTGAGAGCATCACAGACGGCCTCAATCTCACATACATCTCTTTCACGTCGAACCCGGCCGCCATCACTGTGTCCCCAGCCTCGATCGCCGAGTTAAACAAAGAGAGCCGTCCAACAATTTCCTGCGTAGCCGCCACGTTGAAGTGTCCCGTCAGCCCGCCAATCAGGAAGCACAGTGCTCTGCCAACCCGGTTTTGAAGCATTCTGTCCGGTGAGGCAAAACAAGGAACCACCGGGCGCCTCTTCTCCCACAACGAGGAATCCTTATGCTTCAGCAGCAAATAGAGCGTACCGAATATGCCATCAGTGAAAAACGTTGCCACCTGATCAAGTCCCGCCGCTCTGAAACTCAGCCGCATTTTTCTCACAGCTTCCACACTCTCCATTGTCACCCTCTCATAGCCTCCGCCGTCACGTTCCTCACGGAGCCAGCCTTGGTAGACCTGGCAGCACACGCCAAATCCCACCGCGACGTTCCTGTCAAGTGGTCCCCGGGCCAAGCCAGACATCTTCGTCGCCAGTTGCCAAACGTCTGTCAGGGCCGGGACGCCTGTCCCGCCAGTTTCGATAGCCGCTTGCTTCTCATTTCCCGCCACTTTCATCACCGCCGCAGCAACGTCCCCGCCAAGAGACTGCAGGAGGAGTCCCGCCGCCACACCGCCCTTCATTAGCTTACGAAAACGATCCAAGATCCGGACCTCCTCCGCAAATCCACGAGTCTGTGGGCGGACCTGCATAACCAACCTCCAGCAGAAGTCCAAACCCCACTCAGCCGAATACATCACGCCCCGGTCATTGACCGAACTCGCCACTGCTCTAGAAAGTCTGGAGAGTCCCTGATCAATAACCGGTTTTAGCTTCGCCGCGGCCCTGTTCTGAATCAGAAGAATACCCACGTCGAACCTTGCTCCAGTCGACCGATCGGCGAAGCCTAGAGCACTCTGCGGAGCCAGGAATTTGAACTTCTTCTTTTGTAACAGGCACACCAGTTCAACCCCATCACACTCATCCCACCGCTCCCAGTAAGGAACCACAAGTACAACTCGAACGGGTTTTCGTGTCGTTCGTGCGGAGAGAATTGCGTGGGCGATACACTTGCGAATATGCGAAACGGTATAAATAGGATTTCCAAGAGCAAGCACGTGCCATAAAAATCTGTACGCATTGTCAATAGATCCGAAAACAGTGTCCTCGCTATATGGGGTGCAAAACATTGCGCTGTTTAGGCTGACGTCTAGCGGTGAGGCGAAAAGCTCATCAAGCAGTGAAAAACAGAAGCGGATCGCGTCCTGAACAAAGTACGGCGTAATCCAGTAATCCTGCGTCACAAGCTGCGACCAAGCACACAGTCTCCGCACCAGCTCGCGGATAAGCTCTGTCACTGCTGTCTTCGCACGACCCCGAGCAACACCGCAGGCGTCGAGCCGCTTAAGCAGAAAAATAAATCTGTGCCAGGTCACTTGGACCTTCAGTCCCTCAGCACCGCAAACTGCTACAAAAAAGGTCTCGTTAGAGAAGTTTTCAATCAGGGTAACTCGAGCACCGCCGTCCACAGAACACTGCCAGGGGAGAAGTCTCCGGATCGCTGCAGTTGAAACTGTTTCAAAGAAAGTGAATTGGCTCAGAAAATCAGTAGTACTCGCGAGCGAAAAATCAGCCGTCTCTTCGATCTGCGCTGGAGTGTCGCTCAGGCTCCTGTTTAGTGGCAGGAATTCCCCCGAAAGTTCGGTAGTGCGAAAACATATATCTTGAGATAATAAAAGGCGCTAAAAAGATTATTCTAATGGATGCCTTTCCTAATAAAAAGACCATAGAGTGGTTTACCAAAGTTGCAAAACATGAGGTGCTTACATGGAGTGTTACATCGCCATCTCCTACTAGAACATTACATGAATACGCCCATAAAGATAATTGGTTAGGTTCTATAGTTCAAGCCATTAACAATGGGGAAAATATAAGTATATACTAGTATGTAGTATTATCCATTTAAGACCGATTTTAAAAAAGGGAAAACTGTGTGGTGTTATGGCATGAATTCCTTTAAAGATCAATTATGTAAATGGACAAACCTTAAAGAAAATGACATACTTTGTTATCATGGAGATGTAGATGATAAGCACAAAAAACATTATTATCATATGTAAATGATGTATGGAATAAAGCTAGGGTTGTTATATCAAACATGAGCATTAGTGTGGGAGTAAATTTTGATGTAAAAAACTTTTTTCATAAACAATATGCTTTTTATATAATCCACCCATGGTTAATATTGGGGATTTTCCCCCAAAATCTATATAGAATTAGACACACTATTACAAATGAAGTTCACATTTATTCCATGCCTTATATTAGGCAAGTTGAAGGATTTTCCCTTCCTTATGACCTGTGCTTGACAATGACTTGTGCCTCCGCGTCGCTTATACTACTTTCGGACTCGCTAGAAGAATCGTCTTTTTCTATAATAATTTGTTGTTTAGGCTTTTTGGAAGACCGTTTGGACATTTTTGGAAGGGGTACCAACTCGTCACTGTTTCATTTTGTAGCTTTCTCTATAGTTTCTTGGGCTTGTACAAGCTTTTGTTTCTTTTCAAGCTCATTTGCTGTTTGGAGGTCCCTTTTGTCGTGTGCCTTTTTGCGTCTAGTTTCAAGTGCTTTGGCTCGGCATTGTGCTAACCTATCTAACGTAGCTTGATCTTCTATTTTTTCCCCTTTCGCAAAACCCATAATGTTATATATATTACTATAGACAAGATATATATTTTTCGGGTGATGACAAGTGCTTTTTAGCGTTTTGTAATCGATTTGAATATATAACAATATAGTATATATAGACATGGAACAAGTTGTGTCAAAATTAGGCAATATCTATTACAAAAAAGACGACGAAAAAAATCGAGCGCAAAGTGCAAAACATTATGAAACTCACAAAATTGAAGTTTTGAAAAAGAGGTTGTTGCAAAATAGGATGGCAAAAGGATTGCCCGTACGTAACAACTCATTGGAAAAATATGGGGTCACGGTTCTTGACATATTAAATACTTTTGACGATACGATGAGTGGTAAAGTGGCATGTCAATATATACGACAACTTGAGTTGCATACGTAAGTTAGAAAAAACTTCCGAAAATTAATTTCTTGTATATATAGAATACACACATATTATAGGGAAATACTATGTCCAAAGCCAAGCTTACCGCCAACCAATGGGAACGCTTGAAGAAGAATACCAACTTGGACGAAGACGATAGGGTAGATTTAATACGATTGTATCAACGTCGAACTAAGAAAGGCGGAAATGTCAACTTGCTTACCAAAAATGAATTTGATGCAAGAGGCAAGGCAACGAAAGCCGACACCTATGTTACACTAAAGAAACATATCGAAAAGCACTCAACCGATGGGACTGAGTATGTTATACCTTTCGATGTATTTCTGACCAAGCCATTAGAGCATTGGATAGGTCAACAACAAAATGATACTAAAGAGGTGATACGTATGGCTGGTGAGTTTGAGGACAAATATGAAACCACGCCAATCACGGAAAATGACAGACTAAAATTGTACGAAAAATTGAATCAAATCGCCCAATCTGATGCACTAAAAGAACATGGACCGGCAAAAACCATTAAGCTTTTTAAGTACACTACAAAATTACCTACGGGGAAAGGGTGTAGTTTAGCTTCGCCAAAGTCTATTTCGGAGGTGTTTCGAAAACGTGCGACAATAATAACCATACGCAATAATGACGCACTTTGCTTTGATAGGTGCATTGTGATCCTTGACAACATAAACTGGAAAGGTCAATCTCACGTGTATAAAAATCTCATACGTGACCACCATGGCATTTTAACTCGAAAAGCCCAAGAATTGCGGAATTGTATGGACATCGCTTTAGCGGAAGGAATTTCTATAACACAAGTTTACCGATATGAAATGAAATTTCGACGAAACATTCGTGTATACGCGTTGACATCAATCGGACCAAAATTGATTTATCCATATTGTGATGAAAATCGTTCTTCTCTATTATACAAAGACGATTGGCATTCAGTGTATTATAATGGGCACTATGACGTCATAACTAACATCAATGCCTTTTTGGGACATAACTACAAACGGCATTGCCCGCGGTGTAAATCAAAACGATGCAAGTTCGCTAATCCTCAACAAAGAAAGCAATTTAAGACGTGGACTAGATGTGACGATTGTGGTTGCACCTTTTATGATCGAGAATGTTACGATTTTCATAAATCGTCGTCAGTTTGTAAAAGCTATTTGTATTGTGAACAATGCAAGACTAGGTATCCAAACGATGTTAGCATCGCACGCGCACGTGTGCGGGCATAAGGTTTGCGATAACTGCAGAAAAGAAAAAAGAAAAAACCACGCCCGTCGGGCGTATGAGTAAATTAATTTCCCCGGCCCTACTCTGGGCCGGACCGCCACAAGTGGCGGTCTTAAATGGACAATTTACACTGGGTGGTTTTCATCTTTTTCGTCCTCTTGCTTTTCTTGTCTGAGTCTCCTGTATAGCTGGTAGGTGCTGTGTGCGTAGTTCACCGTCAGATCGTGTATCCTTTGTAGTGCCTGCATGGCCTCTTTTCTATCGAGTCCAAGTTGCTCGAGTATGTCTCGGTTGTGCTTGTACACCGTGCCTGTCCTGCCCACTGTGAAGACATGGAGTTTGGCACGGAATCCGTGTCTGCGTAGCAATTGTAGCAGTGGTCCGTATTTCATGTACTTTTCCAAGAGCTTGGGTCCCCATTTTTCATCGTCGGTGTGGGCCACCTCAATGAGGTGTAGGTTTTTGACTCTTGCTGGTGCTTCCTGTTGTGTGCATTCCCAACCGTCCTCTAGGTCGTCCAGGCCCTCTATCATGACTATGTCTACAAAGCTCGGTATGGTGTCGGGTCCATCGTTCCTGCTTGGGTTGTCCTTCCCGTCGTGCCTGCATTGCCCTCTGGTGAGTATGTAATTCGGGAGTACCCTTGGCTTAACCCCTGGGTCCCTCTTTTTTCCGGTGTAGGCGAGGACTTTGCACCCTCCTTTCCTATGGTGGTCAAGTATGTGTTTTAGTTCGTCTGCATGGGCGTCCGCCCTATCCGAGAACATTCCTCGCATTTGTGGGTTGTTGCATCCACCTAGGGCGTGCCCTACTCTCATGAGGAAGCCCTTTGCGTAATCCACCCCTTTGTGTCCACATCCTTCCAGGGTGCACTTTCCGCTTCCTCCGGCTGAGTTTTTCGCCGTCTCATAGTCTTGTGCTGGCAGTATTCTCAGTCTGCATTTGAGTATTGTTTTTCGTGCCGCAAAGGTGGCTCGTTTCCAGAAGCCGTTCGCTATTTTGTGTAGTGGCTTGTCTCCCTTGAGGTGCCTCATTGTTTCGTTTAGCCAGTTTTCGGTGGCCTTGCCCTCTTGAACCGGGGGGACGTTCCTGTTTTTCGTTCGGTTGTGTGTCATGTCGTGCTTCCGTTGTTTCCATCTTGTTCTGGGCATCGGGTCCTCCATCATCGCATGGACTCTGAACTCCTCCGTGATCCGGTCATGGTACACTTGTCTTTCATTTGCCGGTCCCCCTTGAGGCGCTTCCTGCTGTTCAATGAGTTCATTGAGCATCCCAAAAATTTCTTCTTCGTTGTGTTCCTCTTGGGTCACTTCAAGTCTCTCCGCGAGCTCGTTGAATTCCTCAAATATTTCTTCCCCTTCAGAGGGTTGGGGTGGTGTCTCTGCGGGTTTGGGGTCGCTTCCTTGGGTGAGGTCTGTTGAGCCGTCGCAAAAAGCTCGAGTGTCACAAAGTGGTCACATGCATAATGCAACATTTGCAACTTTTTGGAGTTGTGTGACCTTTTAAGGTCAATTGTAAGACTCGGAGTGAAAAAAAAAATCCCAAAAATATTTTCCGGCTCGCCGGCGGCCAAAATCGATGGTTTTTGGCTTGAAAAGGCCATTTTGAGTGCGCGGGTGCTAGAGGATTTCCCGTCGGTGTCCGAATCGCGTGTTTGAACTTCGTGGGACCTTCCAAGGACCATCACGGGTCACTTAGTGGAAGAAATGATGAGAAATTTTTGTTTGGGGTGCTCGCCGGGGGCCAAAATGGCCGTTTCTGGGGCCTGAGCAGGCCATTTTGCGTGCGCGGGGCTATAGGATTTCAGTTAGGTATCCGAATCGCGCGTTTGAAGTTCGTGGGACCTTTCAAGGACCATCACGAACTACTTAGTGGAAGAAATGATGAGAAATTTTAATTTGGGTGCTCGCCGGGGGCCAAAATGGCCGTTTCTGGGGCCTGGGCAGGCCATTTTTCGTGCGCGGGGCTATAGGATTTCAGTTAGGTATCCGAATCGCGCGTTTGAACTTTGTGGGACCTTTCAAGGACCATCACGAACTACTTAGTGGAAGAAATGATGAGAAATTTTAATTTGGGTGCTCGCCGGGGGCCAAAATGGCCGTTTCTGGGGCCTGCGCAGGCCATTTTGCGTGCGCGGGGGCTAGAGGATTTCAGTTAGGTATCCGAATCGCGCGTTTGAACTTTGTGGGACCTTTCAAGGACCATCACGAACTACTTAGTGGAAGAAATGATGAGAAATTTTAATTTGGTTGCTCGCCGGGGGCCAAAATGGCTGTTTCTGGGGCCTGAGCAGGCCATTTTCAGGGTTTTAGGGTTTGTGCTACATGTAGGTCAAGGATAACATCGAATTTGCAAGCAACCCATGTCCGTTGCATTCCTATGGGGTTTCGCATTATGATTGCAAGCATATTGGACCATTATAACCCATCAAAGATTAAGTTACACAAGTGCAGCTAGGATACGTTGATGCTCCGCCTCCGGTACTATCAAGTAGTCCTGCCTGCCTACTTTGCGCTTCCTCAGAGCCACTTCCACACACACTATATGATGTGAGTACGTCAAACATTTTCTGCTATTGTCTACAAAGTACTCCGTGCATGTGCTTTCATCCCTCCATTCCAAAAATCTGCCTTCAACAACGAACTCGCCAGGGGTAGCATGCACTCCTGCCCCTGCACTCCCCCCCACACCCGGTGTGTAGTAGTCGTCCTTGATGCCGTCCGCGTCTAGCACTTGATGCACTCCACCTAGCGCCTTCACCAAATAATATTGGTGGTTCTCATCTCCCCCCGATGAGCGTGCAAAGATGCTTCCTCGTGAAACCTCCACTTGCGCCACGTCGTGCGCCTGCTCCGCTGCACGCATCCTCGTTCGCCGCTCTTCCCCTACCGCCTCCGCCACCATCGTGAAAGGCACCCATTCATCCACATGACTCTTATAATGGCACCCTTCACTATCCGGTTGCGGGTGCTCACATTGTGCGTAGCAATAATCGCAATAACATGGACGATCACGCTTCAACCCAACCATTAGGCCAACTCCCGCCCGCACCGAGTGCAACGCCAAAGTGCCATCCACCGTCTTGAAGCCCTGGCCCGACTCGTCGACATCGCCATCCTCCACCAAAAAGAAGAACCGCTGCCCAAATGCCGAGCGCCGGTTGGATCCTTGGTCCTTCGCAAACCGCAATCTCTCCAGGCAGAATTCATACAAATCCCTTGCATTCAATATCTTTCCATACCACTTATCCGTTGTTGCCATTACCGCCAAACTAGCCTCATGCTTCACCGCAACTCCCATTGCATCTTGCTCGCCTCGTGCGTGGGATGTCTCAAAAAAGTTTCGTTGGCACGGTATGCCAAGCCCTCGTACCCATTCCATCGGGCGCCCGCTCTCCACCACATCCGCAAAGGCCGTGCCGCATTTGTTCTGCGCCGCACTCCCATCCGCCCACTCGTGAATGAATTTTGGGAGGGGCAAACCTCTTTTCTGAAAGTACTCCTTGACGATGAGTTTACGCATGTGCTGGATGGCACGGTGGCTATGGGGCATGTCGTTGCCCATAAAGTACAGGTAATCCTTCACAATGATAGGATTCTCCTCCGTGGACTCCACCCCGTCCACCTCCTTTACCGCATGCCGCCATAGCACGCAGCATAGTAGCGAGGCCTGCTTCACAATCCAATGCAAGGATTGGATTGCCCGTGGAATGTTCAATGCATGGTTCTCGCTGAAGTCGAAAAGAAGGAGGCAATGGCCCAAGGGCAAATTCTCCTTGCACTTGTTGAACATGTTCATCGTGTGTTGGGCCATAAAGCAATGGTATGGATATGGCTTTAAAAATGGACAGGTTTGCCCACTCACCCCGGCTAGTTCTTTCACCGCCCAGTCCCCATCTGCATCCTTCCGCACGAACTTGCCCGCGCACGAACACTTCTTGGACTCCCCCGGTACATGCCCCAGCATACACCCTTGTAACTTGGACACGAGCTCCCCTACCGGAGTCTTCTTCTGCACAAACTGTACTCGGTGTTTGTTCTTCCCGTCGTCGTCAGTTCCCACCACCGCGCTCTCGTAGGTACTCCACTCAACCTGCTGGCCGGCCTTTCCTATCTCCGCCTCGCACAGCTTCAGGTTTCGCAACCCCCCGCAATCCTCGCACGACCCATCCAAGCAAGGCATAGCGTGAAACTCCGCAGGCTCTCCGTCTGCCCCCGTTGGCTTCGGGCACAACAACGACGCTACAAACTTTGACGTCGACGAGCCAACCTCGCACCGCCCGCAGACCTTGTCCGGGAACGCCTCTGTCGGCTTTCGATTGGATAGAACTGCCCTCTGCCCCCCTAGCAGAGGGCAACACGTCCTATCCTCGCACTCGCACTTAGAGTGCAATACCTCGTGCGCACGGTTGTATGCTGTCAATGCCAACCGGAAGTCCTCGTGATATCTGCAGCAGCAGGATATCGTGTCCCTCCGGGTAAGCCTGCGCACTTGCTTCGGCTTCTTCTGCTCGAAAGTCCTCAAGCCCACCTTCACATCAGGTTCCTTCTTCTTGAACCTTCTGAACACCTCCAGCTGCGTCATTTCCAGCCACTGCTTTGAGGCCTTTTCAACTCTCCCGTCTTCACGTCGAACCTGTATGACATCCCTTTTGCAGGTGGACACCCGCGTTATCCCTGGGCTGAGCCAGAAGTCCCTTATTTTCTGCAACACTTCGGCGTTCAGGGCGTCCTTTGCCTTCTTCTTCACTTCAGTCACCAAGCCCTTCAGCAGCCCGCTTCCTCGCCTTGCTGCCAGCTCAAGGCCGATACCAGCTTGCAAGTTCCGGTGCCCTAACTGCCCTGTGGTTACCACACCGACTTTTATGCCTAAAACTCCGGCGACCTCTTGCACTGTTTCTGACGCCCCTCCCCCAAACGCCATCGCTGCTCCTGCCAGTTGAATGTCGCGGTCTAGTTTGCAGCGGCTGCTTGCGAGGGAGGCGAAGGCCGCACGTAAGCTGCTCACTATGCCCATACCCACGCGATCCTCTGGTGCACGCATGCCACCACGCACCGCAGTTTGAATGCCGCTGTCCAACGTTTGCACATAGTTCGCGAGCGCTCCTGGTATCAAATCGTCACGCGCGTTCTGAAATACCCCCTGCAGCTTCTTGTTCCAGTGACTTTTGCTTCCCCGCGGGATACCGATAGCAGCGGTAGCGCCCGATCCCCCTCTTCAGGGACCCGATCAGGGATATCCACTCGCAAACGCTTCCTCGCGCGAGAGTCCGCCTGACGTCGCCTTGCTGCAGCGCGCCGTTTCGCAACAGTGGATACTGGCGTCGTCCCAACTGCAGGCGACGCTATACGCGATTCCACAGCGGGCGGTCTAGGGGATGCCACAGCGGGCGCCACAGCGTGCGCCACAGCGGGCGCCACAGGGTGCGCCACAGCGGGCGCCACAGGGGGCGCCACAGCGGGCGCCACAGGGGGCGCCACATCCAACCAGTACTTAGCGAAGGCTGTGATGCGTGAAGCAAGTTCCACGCCACGCTCTACATCTGCTGCATCCACCGGGTACACCTCAGGGAAATCATGCGCCTCTTTGCCAAGGCTTTGCAACAACGGCAGTAAGTCAACTAACACTCGAAGAGAAGACATTGTCCCCGCTAGCTGTTGGGTGTGGCAAAAGCCACAGGTGGGAACCTATGCAATTAGTTCCCCCCTTAAAGTCTAAATCAGTTCCATACTGCAGTAGTAGGGCGGTCCGCTGCTGTACTCTCTCTGACTTTGTTTTTAAAAAAGCAGTTCCCAATTCACCCCCCTATAATCGTCCAGGCCCTCTGCTTCCATCAAGACATCCCAAGCGCAAGGTAGACAAGCGAGCGCGTACTGGTAGTCGGTAATATCGTAAAAATAGCAATCAGGTCCAAACCATACGTGCACTCTTGCTCTCCTATTGCAATAGTCGCACTTCATGATACTTGAGAGTTTAAGTCTTTCGAGTTTGCACTTTCGCGTCCGGTCTTATGCCCGTTCAGGTCTAGTTCACGCATACACGCATCACCGGCCGCGAGATCTAAGCTCCGATGTGACTGGACTGATCTCGCGGCCGGTGAAACTTTTCTTCATACACATCAGATTATGGTATAATTGCGCAGAAGATGTCACCGGCCGCGAGATCAAAGTCTCCCTGTGACTGGATCGATCTCGCGGCCGGTGAAATTTTTCTTCTTACACATCAGATTGTGTATAATTGCGCAGAAGATGTCACCGGCCGCGAGATCTAAGCTCCGATGTGACTGGACCGATCTCGCGGCCGGTGAAATTTTTCTTTGTACACATCAGATTATGGTATAATGGCGCAGAAGATGTCACCGGCCGCGAGATCAAAGTCTCCCTGTGACTGGCCTGATCTCGCGGCCGGTGAAGCGCATGCGCATTTTCAAAGCTTTGCAAGTTAGCGGTTTGGCGAAAGTGCTCACAAGTTTCTCAGTTGTTTAGTAACACCTAGTTACTAAAATCTTCTATATACTTATACTCTCAATACTTATCGAGAAAAAAATGGCCAGTCGTGGAAGTAAAGCGCTTTCAATAGCCTCCGGCGCGGAAGCGCAACCCAAGCGGAGCAGGCAATCTCTGTTCCCCCCTCGCCTAGGATGCGTGGTGCCCGATTGCCCGCACATTGGAAAGGCACCACTGGTCGAAGTGCAGGCGACGAAGTGCACTCTATGCCAGGGCTTTTTTCACAGGGGTTGCGGCACGGAATCTCCGCAGTACAAAGGGGAATGCAAGCGCTGCGGGGACATTACCCGCGAGCACTGCCTGTTTTGCGGGAAGGGTGCAGCGCAGGGCGCTCCTGTGGGCCACGCCTGCAGAATTTGTAAACGCGGGTTTCACGGCCGTTGCGCGGTTGGCCTCGGGGTGGAGATGGACGATATGGCTTCTTGCCATCGGTCCAACTGTAAATGCCCGTTTCAAGGGCTGTACAAAACTCAACCTGCGTTTTTTGACAAGCAGCCCTCCGGCTCATTGGCCTTGCCAGCACAGGAGGCAGCAGGGGAGGCGATCGCGGGAGGGGATGCTGCACAGCAGGCGGCAGGGGAGGCGATCGTGGCAGCAGGAGGGGAGGCAGCGGAGGCAGGAGCGGTCCCCATGCCTATGCTTTTCATGACGATAGGAGAAGGGGAGGCGTCAGAGGAGGAAGCACAGGAGGCAGCAGAGCAGGCAGCAGGGGAGGCGAATGCGGCAGCAGGAGGGGAGGCTGCACAAAAGCCAGCACAGCAGGCAGCAGGGGAGGCGCATGCGGCAGCAGGAGGGGAGGCTGCACAGGTGCCAGCACCTGTGCAGGCAGCAGGGGAGGCGCATGCGGCAGCAGGAGGGGAGGCTGCACAGAAGCCAGCACAGCAGGCAGCAGGGGAGGCGATCGCGGCAGCAGGAGGGGAGGCTGCACAGGAGCCAGCACCTGTGCAGGCAGCAGGGGAGGCGATCGCGGCAGCAGGAGGGGAGGCTGCACAGAAGCCAGCACAGCAGGCAGCAGGGGAGGCGATCGCGGCAGCAGGAGGGGAGGCTGCACAGGTGCCAGCAGGGGAGGCGATGAAGGCAGGACCTGCAGAGGAGCCTGGGGAGGAGGATCCTGCTTCGAGGGTACAGCCTTCCCTGCTGTACCCTCCTGATTGGCAAGCGCAGCTGGAAAGAGCCGGCTATTTCGTCGCTTATATGCAAGATGAAGCGGACCTGGACAGCCTGGACAGCCTGCACAAGGAGTTTCACAAAGGGTACCAGACGAACAAAGTGAAGCAGAACTTCATGAAGTGCTACGAGAAAGGGGTGAAGGTTCACTCGACACCGGACGATCACCGGTTCATTGTCGACGTGGAGGAGAAGACAGGGTTGATGAATCGGTTGGAGGCGTTGGGGGGGGGATGTGCTGGGAAAGCTGGGGGAGGTGGATAGCAGGGACCTAGAAATGCGCTCTGGAATTATGGCACGGACATGCCTTATGACGCACTGCGGAGCGGAGCGGCAAGGGAGGCACTACGACGAGGGGGAGTACGGAGTGCTCACGGTGTACACGGAGGAGTATCAGTTTGTGGTGTACCCTGGGTCGCACAAGGTGAAGGTGGGGGAATCCCATGAGGGCAGGGGGTTGGCGGGGGTAACACTCTTCTTGAATGCGAGGAGTGTGGTGGTGTTTCATGGGAGGTTGGTGCATTGCGGGGCGGAGTTCAAGCACACGGGGTGGCCGCGCTGGTCCGTACACTTTTACATCGACTTGGTGGGAGCGAACCCGCCGGAGAACGTGACGTTTCCGGTACGTGAGTTGGCCTGTCCGCTCTCGCGGATACAGGCCTTGGACTCACGACAGCTGCTGCCTAATCCGCCGATGATAAAATATTATTTTAGAGCTTTGTATGAGGAGATGAACTACTGCGTGGCGATAAATTGTAATTCTCCCACGATCGCCTGGACCCTCCACGAGAAGGTGAGCCTGCGGAATAGTCTTCGGGGGGATATGGCGTTTGGGAGGGTGGTGACGCACGAGAAGCACCCGAGCAAGTGCTGGATTGCGGGCCCCGCGGTGAAACCTGGGAAACCGCAGAACGGGGTGGGTTGCTGGGTGTATGGGCCGTGGAGTCTGGAGGGGGCGGAGTCAGGAAAGCGTCGTTTGGTGCTGTTCCGAGTGAGCAGCCTCACGGCTAAAGGCGAGAAAAGGGTGCAAATTATGATCGCGGAGGAGGCAAGGAAGGAGGCTCCTGATCTTCTGCTGGAAGCCTGCAAGTGCTTTCAGGAGGCGCACAAGGCGGGCACTTTTGAGCAGGTCGCCAGCTTCAATCACCACTGGAAGAAAGAAGAAGACTTTCTGGCTGGTGAGCTGAAGCCGGTGTATGGGGGGCCAGCGGATGCTGTCCCGAAAACGGGTGCAGCGGCGGAGGCCAAGAAGGCGGCCAGAAAGCGGGAGGAGGTGGCGAGGCAGCAGGCGGCGGCGAAGGAGGCAGCCACAAAGAAGGCTGCAGCGGACAAGAAAGCAGCAGCGGAGGCAGCCAAGGTTGCAGCGAAGAAGGCAGAGCAGGCGAAGGCAAAGGCAGCAGCTGCGGCTGCTCAGAAGGCAACAGCAGCTGCTGCTGAGAAGGCAGCGAAGGAGGCAGCAGCTGCTGCTGCTGCTCAGAAGGCAGGGAAGAAGGCCAAGGCAGGGAAGGTGGCAGGGACGAAGAGGAGTGCGGATGAGGCAGCAGCAACTACCACGAGAACCAGATCCAAGAGGCAGGTTGGTCCCCGTGCGGTTCAGGTGGGGTCGCAAGAGACCTTGCCAACACCCATTGCTACTAACAGGACGGAGGAGGCAGGGTGGGAGGAGGATATGTTTTCTCCGTTGGAGCCCCTGCATCTGTGGCAAGGCACGCCATCGGAGGAAACCAGGTCGGTGGACGGGGTGAGCGTCGGCAGGGAGGAGGGGGCGGCAGGCCTGATGGAACTGGTGTCACAGGCGGGAACTGGTCAGCCGGCTAGGGGGGAGGTGGCACCGGCGGCGAGTCAGCGGTTGCAGCAGGAGGTTGCAGACTTGAAGGCTCAGTTGGAGATTGCCGAACTGAAGCGGAAGCTGCAAGCGGTGACGCAAGCAACCCCGCCACCACCTGCCTCCCCAACAAAGACAAACACGCCACCGGTGTCCATGGCCCCCGCCGAATCTGTGGCGATGGATGTGCAGGCGTCTGCCGTGGCTGGTGGGGGTGGTGGTGTTGGGATGCAGGCGTCAAGCCACCAGATACCTCTGCGGGCACAGGAAGGGATTGCGAACAGCTCGCAGGTGTTGTACACGCCGTCTCAACCGTTGCAACTGACGGCACAGATAGCACCCCAGTTTACCAACCAGCCCTTCATGCCATGGGGGTTACAGCCCCAACCGCAAGTGTCCCAGCCAACCATCACAATGTCATGGCAGGAAGCCCAAATGTTGCGGGCTGCCATGGGGGGCAGCCAAGGAACTGCCCAGCTGAACATGTCCTTTGCTGATTTTTGCAATGGTTTCATGCCACCATTTGGGCGGCCTAGGTAGATAAGGCAGAGGCGCTTGTGCTGTATTTATTATATCTTTGATATAGAATATCATGAAGGGACAGATTTTCCCCCCATAATAAGGTGGGGGGCTGTCTCTTAATAATAATAATGGTACATTGTGGATGCAATTGTAATGGGAAATCCCATATGTATGCAACAAACAAGTGTGGGTTGTACATGCATGTGCTATCATTAATTCTTTATGCCATTGTGACCGAGGCACGCAAAATGGCCTGCGTAGGCCCCAGAAACAACCATTTGGGCCCCCGGCGAGCACCCAAATTAAAATTTCTCATCATTTCTTCCACTAAGTAGTTCGTGATGGTCCTTGAAAGGTCCCACGAACTTCGAACGCGCGATTCGGATACCTAACTGAAATCCTATAGCCCCGCGCACGCAAAATGGCCTGCTCAGGCCCCCAAAAACAGCCATTTTGGCCCCCGGCGAGCACCCAAATTAAAATTTCTCATCATTTCTTCCACTAAGTAGTTCGTGATGGTCCTTGAAAGGTCCCACGAACTTCAAACGCGCGATTCGGATACCTAACTGAAATCCTATAGCCCCGCGCACGCAAAATGGCCTGCTCAGGCCCCAGAAACGGCCATTTTGGCCCCCGGCGAGCACCCAAATTAAAATTTCTCATCATTTCTTCCACTAAGTAGTTCGTGATGGTCCTTGAAAGGTCCCACGAACTTCAAACGCGTGATTTGGTCACCTAACTGAAATCCTCTAGCCCCCGCGCACGCAAAATGGCCCGCTCAGGCCCCAGAAACAGCCATTTTGGCCCCCGGCGAGCACCCAAAAAAAATATTCTCATCATTTCTTCCACTAAGTTGCCCGTGATGGTCCTTGAAAGGTCCCACGAACTTCAAACGCGCGATTTGGTCACCTAACTGAAATCCTCTAGCCCCCGCCCACTCAAAATGGCCCGAAAACAGCGTTTTTGTCCCCCGGCGAGCACCAAAAAAATCCAAATTTTTTTCCTCACGGGGTCTTATTATTGCCCTAATAAGGCCGAGTAACTCTCCAAACATCATAAAACCTCCATTTAGATCGATTATGCATTTTCTTGCCGAACTTTTTGCGACGGCTCCGTTCTGCCCTCTGTTTCCCAGTGTTCTTGTTGCACCTGCGCTTCTTGCATAAGAAGCATCTCTTCTTCCTCCCTTTGTTCCATCATGGCCTTTATTTGCCTGTCTTCTTCATCCCGGGCCTGGTCAGCTTGTTGCTGCTGGTTGGGCACCGGGTCCCATATTATCGCTTGTTCCTCTTCGGTTTGTTGTGCTTGGTCATGGTGCGCTTCCCACCTGAAAACGTGCTCTATTTTTGTGTCAGTTGGTGGGTCCAGGTTGTGGGTTCTCCCTGGAGCTCGGTCATTTTTGCTGAGAGTCTGCTGTTTCCTTGGGCTTGCCGTTCGCGGAGTAGTGTAGTTACATTTCTTTTTGTACCGCGAGCTTTCCTTTTAGCTCCCTGCTGTCCGAGTCCCCGTCTGGTAC
The DNA here is from genome assembly GCA_001247695.2 of Cymbomonas tetramitiformis. Lineage (NCBI taxonomy): Eukaryota > Viridiplantae > Chlorophyta > Pyramimonadophyceae > Pyramimonadales > Pyramimonadaceae > Cymbomonas > Cymbomonas tetramitiformis. The sequence goes on from LGRX02003711.1 coordinate 135,701, forward strand.
CATGGGTTTGACTTTTATTGTTTCGTCATTGTCCCATGCTTCCGTGAGGGTCCCCGTGGTGCAGGCTTGCTTGGCTGCTTCGTCGGCTTTTTCGTTTCCCGCCCGCAATTCCCGTGTGTGCTTTGACTTTCAGTAGTGAGACTGTGTGTCCCGCTGCTACCAATGCCTCAATGTTGACCAGTATGGCATACAGGAGGTCCCTTTGCCGGTGGTGTTCCATGCTGTGGGGTTTCGTTCTCATGTTCTCCAGTTGTCTGATGGAATTGGCACTGTCCGTGCAAATGGTGAGTCCTTTGCCACTTGGTGGTGGCGGGAGCGTCACCGCTTTTTGTATGGCAAGAAGCTCGGCTCTGTTCACCTCTTGGTCCTCACCTTCCCATCGAATCATGTGGGCCTCCCCTTCTCCGGACCTGGGGTCCCATACCGCGGCTCCCGAGGCCCATTCTTTGCCTCCTTCTTCTGTTTCAATCTCTCTTTTGCTCCCGTCTGTGTATAGGTACGAGGTTGCCTCGTGTGCCCTTTGAGGGGGGGGGTATGTCAGTTGAGCTGGTGTGTCACTCGGGGCTAGGTTCCTGGGGTCCTCTGTTCGGTCTCTTGTCAGTTCCCATCTTCTCCCTTGGACCCCCGGTTCGTGTTCGGGCCAGAAGTCAGTGGGGTATCTGACAATTTTTGACCTCGCTACCTTGTCCCATACCGTTTGGGCGTCAGTCTGTCTTGTAAGCCTGGTGTGTAAAGTGTTCGCTTCCACCACCTGTTGTACGGTGGGGGGGTGTATGTCCCATTTACCTCCCCTGCTTCCGGGGAGGAGTTCCCATTTGGCTGGTCCTTCTTCCACATGGAGGTGGCTGTCCTCCCACCAGGTTTCAACTTCTGCCTGTACGTTGTAGCACTGGGGGCAGAGGTCGTTCCGTAGGTGTGGCCCTGTGTTGCACATTCTTCCCATTGCATTTGTCATGTCCTTTGTCTTAATTTCCGGGAGTTCGTATCGCTGCCATGGTCTTGTGTCCACCACACAGTCCACACTGGGGGTGCGTCCTTCTTGGTTTGGTTCGTTCGTGTCGTGCAGGTTCGCCTCCCTCATTGGCTGTCTGACGGCTGTGGTCGTGCGGACCTTGCTCTGCGGGCAAGTTGTGAGTGCCCTCCTTATGCAATCCGCGGCAGCATCTGGGTCCCCGCAGTGGGCCTGCCACCCTGCTTTGTTGGCAACAATCAGTACCCTGAGGTTCCAGTTGCACTGTTTCACTTGCTGGTGGGTGGCACCCATCCAGTGGTCAGGGGGCAGGAATGTGAATTTGCCTTGTGGTATTTCAAATAGTTCGTGTACTAGGTGCCCTGCGTGTGCGTTGTATAGTTTCCTGTATGGGGTTTTCTCATATGTCGGGTATACTCCGACTCCGAACACCGGGTCTTGTGTGGTGGTGGCCGCAATGGCAAAGTCCAGTGCCTTTTTGAGGTCCTGTGGCGTGTATTCTGGGTTGAACTGGTAGGCCCCCAATTTCATCCAGTTTGTCGTCCAGGCTGAGCCTCTAGCCCCGAACACCTTGTCTCTGTCATACTTGGCGTAGTACGTCGTGGTGTTGTGGTGAACATTGAGGGGTGAGGCAAATAGTTCAGTGGTAATTCCGAATGCCTGTTGTAGTGCCCTTTGCATCTGGGCAGGGAATGTCCAGTGGTTTTGTAAGTTCTTTTTTCGTTCCTCCTTTTCTTCTTTGCTTGAGTACCTAATGAGGAGGTGCCCTATTTCCTCCTCAAACGTGGAGACCTGTATCTTATGGTCCTCCCACATTTCCATGCGCAGTGCGCGTTGGTGCGGGGTTTGGTGGCGTGTGGTACCCACTGCCTGGGTGTATCTCTCGTGTAGCCTGAGAAGCTTTTCTTTAGTGAGGGTGCCTATGTATTTCCCGTTTCTGTGGTAGCTGTGGGCGAGCTCCCCCTCCAGCCGTAATTGGCAGTGGTGTTCTCTGTTGTCCGCAATGTCTTGCTCTGGGTTGGTTTCTGTCGGGTCCAGGGAAAGGTTTCCTGCATGTAGCGTGGGCCAGGCCTGCCCCAGGTGCGGCCTTCCAGCCAATATTTCTCTGAGACCTGTGGGGTGAGTCACCTGGGAGCCCCTTGTTCGCAGTCTTCTTTTCAGGGTTGGGAAGGTGGTCGCGCTTTGGCCCCTTCGCTTGGCAAGTTTTAGGTAGTCAGTTATGGTTTCCCTTGTACTCCATGAGTAGGAGTCATCCCCCTCTGAGTGCCTCCACTGGGTTCTATACTGCGTTACCAGGGAGTGGGGGTCCGTTGGGTCAATGAGTAGGGTCCTCATTGCCACAATCTCCTTCGGCTTGTCTATCGTTTGGCCTTTCTCAAAGCAGCCTGCCTCCATTTTTTCGGCCATGGGGTCTATTTCATCTATCCACTTAGTTTGTGGGCGTGTGTGGAGGTCTTGTGGTTCCTCCTCCTCCTCCCCCTGTACTGGACCGGTAGTCTCCGTCTCGTTAATCCTTGTAAGCGGGTGTAGGGAGAGTTGCCTGTGAATCTCTTCTCTGGGGACCAGCCTTGCTTCCCACTCCGTCATTTTAACTCGTAGCTGTTCCGGGTTGAGGCGCGGGAGGTTGGTTCGCATTGTGTGGGGGTCCAGCGGTCCCTCACTGGGTATGCTCCTGTATTGTTGCTTCAGCCGCCGGTTTGTGCTACTATCATAAAAGTCCCCCGGCTTCGCTATGTCTCTCGGCTGGGCTTCGCACAGGTATGGGTATAGGTGTGCCAGGCCTTTTGCTATGGCATTGCGGTCTGACTTGAGGGCTGCATCTGTGCATTTTTCCCTGACGTTCACCTGGCTAATCGCGTGTTGGCCATCCCGGGTAGTAAGGAACGCTAGGTCTGGGAAGTGTGTGAATAGTTTGAGGCACGTTGTGAAATTTATCGCAGTTGGCGTGTCCTTGGGTACTGTGAGCTTTGCGGTTTGGTCTGTGCACATCGCCTGCCAGTCTGGAGGTGTCGGTAGGTCCCCATCAATTATTTTGCCTGCTTTCGTTTTCCTCGTTGTTCCTTCCATCTCTTTGTCAGACTTTCTTCTGGTCGCCCCTTTCAGCTGTTCCATTATCTTTGGTACTGGGGTTTGGTGTTGTCTGAGCATCCCCTCCGTCCCCTGGGGCGTAATGTTGTATCTGAGTAGGGCATTGAGTTTTCTTAGTGTGTTGTGTTTTGTCTGGTGCCCCCCCCAGAGTTTGTCGAGGTCTGTGCAATTCATGCGTGCGGTGCAGTGGTATTCTACCAGTCCTCTGGTGGACCTGCTGACGTGGGACATTCTGAGTCTCGACTTTAGGTTTATTTGCCTCCACGCCGGGCCCCGTACTGCTCCTCTGTCCTCTTCACTGTGCATGGCCTCCAGTAGTCCGCTCCAAATCGACTGGGCGTAGACTGCCTGGAGTGGCACCATGCCCAAGCCGAACCTTTCCTTTTCCTGTGTGGTGAACATGTTTGGCGTTCCGTTGCGGGGCAGACCTTGTATGTTCTTTGTGGCCCCACCTATTATTTTGTTGAAGTCGTCTATTTCACCCGCTGTGTAGAGCCCCAGGTGCAGTCCATACCTGAACTTCCCCAGTATTGCAGAGTGAAGGGAGAATTCTTTTTGGTCCGGCGTTAGTGGGGAGCGCAGTAGTGCTTGTATCCTGTGGTTCATCTCTTCCCTAGCAGCTTCTTTCTCCTTGTCCCATCTGCCTGTGAATGCCAGTAGTACTCCTAGGTATTTGTATGTGTCGTCTGGTTTGAGTATTTTGAAGTGGCTCAGCTTACCATCCACCCCAATCATTTTGAGGTCTTTATCGAGTTGCTCGGGTATGGAAACCCCATTTTTTATGCCGGTTATGGCTGACTTGGTAAGGTTAATTTTGAGTTCACTCCATTGTGAGAATGCCTGCAGTTTGTGCAACTGAGCTCGCATGTGGAAAATCGTGGGGCATAGTATGAGCAGGTCATCGACGAACGCCCCTGCTGCTGTCCTGAGGGGGACCAGTCTTTCCTGTTCCGCTGCGTATTTGTGCTGGTATCCATGCTCCCCCACCTCTAGCCATCTTAACAACGGTTCCTGGTATATTATGAAGAGGAGGGGGCTCATGCTGTCTCCTTGGAGGAGTCCTCTTTGCACCTGCACCGTTTTGTGAGAGGTTTCCCCTCCTACCCTGTGCATTTATTTTGGAATAGAAAAGTGACCTTCCTGGAATAGAAAATAAAAATTTTATTAATTAATGCAGCCTGAAAGTTATATACCGTCCCTCGAAAAATTATTATAACAATGATGCCAAAGGGATATATGTATATCGGGAAATATTGGGGAAAATTTTCGTTTTTTTATTCGTCCACAAAAAAGACGATATGTGGCAGTTCAATTTCATAGTTAATTTTTTTATGCAAATTTCTTGAAGCGGTGAACAAATTCCTAGATATAACATTTTTAAAAATTTGGTACCTTCGAGCAGTCACTATATGCAATGCCTTGGGGGCAGGGGGGTCATGGGTTGCCCTGACTACCTTGGGGGGCGAACATTGCTTTATTTGGGAAATGTCATATGTTAAGTACACGACCCTCTCAGAATATAAATTTCTCTTTCGTGGATATAACTGGCGATAAGAGGCTGGAGATATCGAATGTCGAAAACTGTAGCTGATGTGGCGCAATGCAGTTTGAGTTTGAACATGTGCGGTTCGTCGATGGTTATCTTCATTTTGCCACATCTTTATCAAACTTGCCTAAAATGTTTGGGCTGCAAGATGACACTGTCAAAGGTTGGTTCCCTCATTTATTTAACACTGTTGAAAATCAGAATTATGTAGGAATGTATCCAGATTCCAAATATTACGCACCTGAATGTATGAAGCAACCGCAGTATGCCCAAATTATGCAACGGTGGACTCATAAAGTAGATAATCAGTTCACGTTTGACTTCAAACACGAGATGCGTCGATATTGCTCCAACGATGTCACAATACTACGTCAAGCGTGGTTAAAGTATCGCGAGATACTAATGTCCTTGCACGACAACTTTGACCCCACTCGTTATTTAACAATTGCAAGTCTTGCACAAGCAATACATCGCTCCGAGTACATGCCCGAAAGATCAATCGCAATTTTGGATAAACCATTAGCAAAAAAGCAAAGCATCAAATGCAAACAATGGCTTGAATATATACGGTTTCAACATAACATTCCGCTTTTGGAAGAATACAAGTTACCCGGGACGCCTTACATTGTGGATGCAATTGATATTCAAGCGAGCATGTGCTACGAGTTTCTAGGCGATTATTGGCATGGGTCATTAGACGTGGTTGCCCCGTCAAGAAAGAATTTTGATAGAAATAAAACAATGAAGCAATTGCATTATGACGACACGTTTGCGAGAATCACGCATATTGAATCTTTAGGGTATAAAGTTCAAAATATATGGGAAAATCGATGGGATATGTTGTGCAAGACAGATATAAATGCACAATTGTTTTTAAAGTCGTATCGGACAGACATATCTCCAAGAGATGCATTTTTGGCGGTCGGCGTGACCCTAAAAAATGTATCATCGTAAGAAAGATAGCGAGATTATTCGTTATTTGGATTTTACATTACTGTATCCCTATTGCAATAAGTATCATTGCGAGTATCCTACCGGTCATCCTACAAAAATCAAATACCCGAAAACTACATATGTCAGCAAGTATTTTGGAATAGTGTATTGCAGAGTGACACCACCAACAGACTTACAAATAGCGGTGTTACCCCAAAGAAATGCTGATGGTAAACTAACATTCCCTTTACATGCTATGGAACGGGTTGCTGGACAACGCTCGAGCTGAACAAAGCTGTTGAAAAGGGGTACATCATCGATGAAGTGTTCGAAATGTGGCATTGGACAGAAAGGTCCACAAGCATTTTTGAAGGGTATGTCAATGCATTCTTAAAAATTAAACAAGAAGCTAGTGGCTTCCCCGCTTGGGTTAAAACCGAAGACGACAAAGATTGGTATGTAAAAAAGTACTTCGACGCCGAAGGTATCCATTTAGACAAGTCAAAAATAAGCAAAAACCAAGGTTTACGGTCAGTGGCAAAGATCTTTTTAAATGCCCTGTGGGGCAAATACGTCGAGCGGGAAAATAAAGCATTGACCAAATTTATCAAGAATCCATATGAGTTTTATGACATGATAACTAATGAATTTTACAATTGTAAGTACGATTTTGTAGGTGCGGAGGGAAATGAGCTCGTAATGTTAAATTACACTTCCAAAGATATGTACCATAAGTCTAAATATAGTACCAATGAAATGATAGGTGTTTTTACATGCAGTTACGCACGACTCAAGTTATATTCATTGTTTGAAGATGTGGGGTTTGACAATGTGCTATACGCGGACACCGATTCTTGCATTTATGTTGAGATGGTCGATGTCAACGATCACGTATATCAAACTCAACGAGGCGATTATTTAGGACAGCTTACGGATGAGCTTGAAGGAATGAATACCAAATTGTTGGAGTATGTAGCAACCGGACCCAAGTCATACAGTTTGCGGTTTGATGACGGGACTACCCTTACTAAAGTAAAAGGTTTTCCGTTATCGGTTGAGAATGCCGCAAACATCAACCACGACACCATGAAACAATTTGTCCTAAATGGCGAAGGACAAATTGGGCTTCAAAATAATGTTATACGCCAACAAAAAGAGTTTGTACACACAAACCATTAGGGCTAGAAACACGACCTGAAACGAAGACTTTTAGGTATCAATATGACAAAGGGCATGTCCAAGTCGATAGAGATTATAACATTTTGCCATGGGGGCACAATGAAATATATTGTGTGTCATAAAGTATATTCATACATAATGAGCGCTAAATCAAAAAGCATATCTTTGGAACGTATACAAGAATTGTATCTACAACCAGATTTTGGATTATCCGGACTTGAGTCTTTTTACAAAAAGTTGCGTAGCAAAGGGTACGGCGTCACCAAATCGCAAGTAAAAGTTGCTATAGATGCCACCGAGTCTTCCCAAACGTTTAGTCAACAAAAGAAAAGTAATCGCAAAAAAATGTTTCCTATTTATGGTCAGGTTGAGAAGATTAATATGCAAATGGACCTTGCGTTCGTGCCTAGATTAAAGTCACAAAATAAAGGATATAATGTCATTCTTACGGGAATCAACATTAACTCGAGGAAAGCTTATGCCATTGCACTAAAATCTAAAACCGTTAAAGACAAACTTGATAAGAATTCAGAAGCTGCCGAAGGAGTTGTCCCCGCTATAAGGAAAATGATATTGGATTCCAATTTACGCAATGGAAATTTAACGACAGATTCTGGAAGTGAATTTGTTAACAAGCAAGTTAAGCAATTGTTACAAGAGTACGACATAACTCATTATGTCGCGGAAGTAGAAGACCATTCCCGTATGGACACAATCGAACGTTTTAATCGCACATTAAAGCTAAAGTTATCAAGAGTTAAAAAATCAGATTGGGTAAATCAGATTGAGACGATTGTAAAGAATTACAACGACACAAGTAATACTGGTAATCCAGATGCATCAAGTCCTGATGACATGAACACTATCAAGATTATTAGAAATGTAGTGTTGAAACGAAATAAAACGTTTGAACTATACAAAACATTAGGCATTAAAATTGGCGATACGGTTCGATTACGTGTGCGCGCAAAAACGTTTGACAAAGAATCTCAACGTTGGTCAACAAAGGTATATAAAGTTGTAATGAGACAAGGTAATTCATTTATTGTAGAAGATGTTGAAGACAACGAACGTTTAGCAAGGGCGTACAAGCCTAGAGAACTTTTAGAAGTCAAAGGACCTATAGCTAAATCCTCAAAAAAATACTCGAGGTACTCAAGGTATCTCTAAAGAGGCGCAGAATGAAACGGTTGCTCGAAAGTTGAAAAAAGAGGGCATCGACAAAATTGTGGAAGTAAAACGTTCGCGAAATTACGATGGACATAAAGTACGAGTATTCATAGATGATAAGAAATCTCCCAACTATCAAAAAACATTAACAGGGCATCTAAAACTGAATAAAGGCAAACGATCTAGGCGCAAATATGAGTTGATATTTGACTCCAAAAATGAAGAAAAGGAGTTTGTAGATTTGCCCGACCCAACAATTACCGTCTTAGACGCGAAGGCATTTTAACAATCATCTACAAACTCCAATGTACTGTTATCTTCATGAGGCTTTAATAACATTTGTGAAACCTTGTAACTAATGCCAAATTGTCCATTTATAATCCAAATTCCCGCAACTTGCACGATGGCTTTGATATTTGCATACTTTGTTTTATGTATTTGAAGAAGTGTTTGTACTCCGGTATCGCCTTCGAACACTTGGACATCGTCAATAGGTACTTGACATTTGAATAATGGCGAATAGTTTTCGTTTGCCGGTTGTTTGATTGAGGAATTGAAAAATTCTTTAATGACTTCTTGGTTGTAGTTTTTTTTTCTTTTTAACCACTTGAACGCGTTTGTCGTGGCAGTCTCGATTACCTTTTGATCGATCGTCTTTAACATTTCCGAAAACGACTTGTTTTCATCATTTAGCGATAGATTAAGGTAATATTTGTCACTGTCTTTTAAAAGAACTTACACCAAACGGTGCTGTTAAATAAGGTGTTTGGATATAGAATGGTTTGTTGTCATATCGTATGTTCACATATGATCCTCCTCGAGATAGTGTTTTTATGTCTTCGCAAGAGATTTTAGCAATGTTAAAAGTTTGGGAAGTTGTTGGATAAATCATAAAAGTGCGCTGCCTATAATATTAGTTAAACATATTTTTGAAAATAATTTTAGACGCAAGATGAGAAGAAATTTCTAACTTTGGGGGGAAATGGTTATAATATGCATATATCTTAAAGATAATGTGGAATCGTAACCAATTCCCCCCCTTTTGCGTTTAGTCCGCTTCTCACGTCGTCCTCCCTTTGTTTCAGTAGTAAGTGTACGACTACGGTGTTCCGACCATCTCACATTTTCTCCAATGCTGCCACAATAATCGAGGCGCTTGCGCCTCTATCGGTAGTCAGTGTAGGGCGGAGGGACACCGTAGTCGTACACTTACTACTAGCCAGAGATGACAGTGTAGGGGTAGCCAGCCGCACCCGCAGTAAGACTGCTCTCCCAGCTCCACCTCCCCAAGAGGTAAAGGGCCAGCCCTCGGTTCTGCCCTCTTCATACCCGAAATCCATGACAGGAAAAGTAGGATCAGCTTCCTCATTGCAGCCCTCTCCTATCACTAAATCCCCGCCAGGAGAAGCAGGCTCATTCCCACCTTCGCAGCCCTCTCCTGTCCGCAAGGCCCAGAAAACATCGATGTCTCCGCCCCCGACTGGAAAGGCAGGCTCTATCTACCGCCACCCCGCAGCCCTGTCCAGTCAGAGACACCGCCTTAGGCAAGACGCCCCCTCTGGCAACCCCCACTACAGGCAAGGGCTCACCCCCGACCACGCAGCACTCACCTGTACGTCCCGCTGAGTCGCAGCCCGTATCTGCGTCCCCACACTCTATGGATGGAGTAGTCTCCCTTCCCTCACAGCAGCCCCCTATACAGACAACCCCTACACAGTCGACCGCCGCAGGTGCAGATTCACCTCCTGACCAGGTGTCTCAGCGGGCATCCGCCGCGCGGCAGCGAGCGGCAGCAGGAAAGTGGGTCAGAAAGGGATCTTCCCTCCCAGCGCATCGTCAGTACTGGCGGGTGCGCAAGGAATTCTTTGAGAAGTACGAGAAGCAGCTTGGTAAATCCGACGTGGACGCTTGCTGTGATCATGGGGGGCAGAACCGCATGGTTGACAGATACTGGAGCAACAGGGAAGAAGGCTTACCGTGAGAGGCCGGCCCGGGGCCGTTTGAAGTCAGCCCGGGCCGGTTGCGGGCCGCTCGATTGTTGGATGCGGGCCGTCTCTCAAGGGTCCCGATTATGAAAAATTTCGTGAAAATTGTGCGATTTTTATGATCTTGCCATACTTAAAATTAAAATTTCGGGCAAATTTGAAGATTGGCCGGGCTGGCCGAAAGTGGGCCAGTAAAAAATCCAAATGCCAGCCGCTTCGAAAAAAGAAAGCCTTCTTCTCTGTGGAGCAACTGCTTGAATGAATCCTGGCAGGGTTTACATGCCTGGTGCCAAATCACCAGTAGCCATCTGGCCATTGAGGAGGTCTTGAAAAAGTACGTGGAGGAAACAATGGCGCAAAGATCCGGAAGGCACTTCAGCGGTGTTTGTTCTTCCTGACCCACAGAACCACCTTCCACAGTGGCGTAAGGTATCCCGCATGGCGAGCATGCAGATCATGGAGGTGGTCCCCACACACGATGACCAGGGTGAACCTGTGCAGCTTTTTGAGAGCCCGGATGGCAGCCTGCATGACCTTCCCTGACCAGTGCTGGTGGTGTACGCGCCTCCTTCGCGACCTCAAGTAGCGCGGGTTAGGCATCCACGGAGTGCTCACCCAGTTCTGCGGCGAGGTGACGCCGCTGGGTTCAGGGATGCGCCGGATCAGCAGACTGACACCAAGTTTGTCAAGGCCCTTAAGGTAGAATACACACGCAGCGGCCCCCTCCAGGTGTTACGGGACCGCGTTCTGGAGGCCCCCCATGGGTGCACCAGGGATTTCAGACTCGTGGGGGGTGTACTGTGGAGGTGGACTTGTGCCGGCCGCTACCAGCTGGTCTTGGGCGAGGATTCTCCCCTGCGGGAGGTGGTTATCAGACAGGCACACGAGTCCGTGTCCGCGGGCCACACGGGCAGGCACAAGACTCTGGATTGAGTACTGCGGCGGGTCTGGTGGAAGAATGCGGAGGCGGATGTTGGCGACTGGGTGGCATCCTGTACCGTGTGCCAATCAATGAAGCCGAGGCCTGGGTTCCCAGATGGTGTGCTCAACCCCCACACGATCCCCTCGCACCTGGGGCAGGATGTGTCTGTGGACTTTGCCACTGGCCTGCCAGTGTCGGAGAGAGGTAATGATGCATTTGTTGCGTTCACCTGCAAGCTGTCCAAAATGGTCCACGTTGTGCCCATGAACTTTGGCGACAGCTCGGCGGCTACCGTCGCGTGTATATATTTTGATTCGGTGTGGCGGCTGCATGGGGCCCCTAGTATGAAGATTGTCTCGGACCGCGACCCCCGCTTTCAGGACGCGTTCTGGCAGGAGCTCATGAGGCTCATGGGTGTAAAGGTGGCGCGCACCACGCCCTATAACCCACGCTCGGATGGCCAGGCGGAGGGCACCAATAGAGTGGTGGAGGGCATGCTTCGCTCCTTTGTGGATGCCAACGCCGCTGATTGGGACCTCTACGCCACCAACGTGGAGTTCGCCATCAAGCAATGATTCACGCTGCGAGTCCACTGGTTTTACCCCCTTTGAGCTTTGCTGTGGTGTGTCGCCCTTGTCACAGCTGGACATGTTCCTGGAGGCCGCTAAGTTGGACGCTTGGCGAAGAACTGGGGGGGTAGGCACGGCTCATGAATTCGCGGCAAAGTTTTCTTCACAGTTGCGGGACGCGCGACAGCGGTTGGAGATGGCGCAGCAGCGGCAACGGCAGCGATTTGATGAGCGCCACGCACAGCGGCAGTACGCAGTTGGTGACATGGTGTGGGTAGAGGCCAAGCACCTGACAGAGAAGGTGATGGACCGCTCTCTGTGTAGGAAGCTGAGCAAGAAATGGCATGGACCCTTGCCAGTGGTGGAGCGGTTTTTCAGTGATGCACGGATGGAGCTCGCGGAGGCTGATAGAGGGGCACCAGTGGCATACAGACTGAAGCTCCCACCCCATTGGCGTATCCACGATGTCTTTGCACAGCACAGACTAAAGCCTTACGTCAGTGGTCAGGGTACTTTTGCTGCCCGTGACTCACCCGCGATACCCGAGGAGGTGGTGGTTGATGGACAGCGAGAGGCACATGTGGACCGTATCTTAGCCCGCAGGGTGCGTGTGGTACGGGGTAAGGAGGTAGAGGAGTGGAAAGTGAGGTGGACTGGGTCCACCAAGGCCCATGACCAGTGGAGGACCAGGGACAAGTTGGAGCGTGGAGCACCTCTTCAGCAGTTAAGGGACTTCGAGGCAGCCAGGTTACAGATGGAGTCGCAGATTCGCGATGAAGCACAGAAGCAGTAAGGCGCAGAGAGCAGCGAGGGCGGAGGGCAGTCCAGGCAGGTCAGCTGTTTGCCCAGCTGATATCGAACCCGTTTGATGAATTGGAACTGTTGGAGGCTCAGAGTGTGACAGTGAATACTCTATACCCTCGGAGCGCCGTGAGACTCTGGAGGATGGGACACTGGCCTTGGTCACGGAGTTGCCAGCAGATGCCTTGAAAGTTCTTGGACCTCACATATTGGTATTGTTCAGCGGTACAGATTCGGTGGAGCGAGAGTTTCTACGGTGCTTCCCCTCGGCAGAAGCTATCACTTTGGACTCAGTAGCAGCCTGGCAGCCCATTCACGTGGTGGACATCATGCAGTGGAATTATCAACAATATCCACCAGGTTATTTTGATGTCATATGGGCTAGTCCTCCTTGCACTCAGTACAGCCAGGCTCGCACCACAGGCGCCCCCCCCGGATCTGGTGACTGCAGATGCGATAGTGCAGCGTACTCTGCAGGCGAGTTCATACAGTACTTACAACCATCGCATTGGTTCATTGAGAACCCCAGAGGGCGTTACCCCAACGCGCTGCGACTGAGAGCTTTCATGCAGCAACTTCCAATTCCCCTGGTATGCACCTACTGCATGTATGGTGAGAGGTATATGAAACCCACTTGTATATGGAGCGACCAACAGCTCTCCTCTCACACCCCTCCTGCGATGTACTGCGGCCGCCCCTTGTGACTGCAGATGGGCTTCTGGCACACACCCATATACAGCTCAATCAGGTCCACATCCTGGTCAACCAGGTGCTGGAGCAGCGACGACAGTGTATCCTATCCCTCGTCTGCTCCTTCGGCAGTTGTTTCAGCACCTGAAGTTCAATGGCAAGCAGCGACTGAAGACTGAAGACTCGCCTTAGATATTGTCTGTCAAGGATCGCGCGCGGAACCCGAGGTTAGCGTTGGCAGCGTGACCGGGGGGAAGCCTTTCTGGGACTTTCAGTGAGCGGATGGGACGGCAGTTAAAGCACAATATGCGGAGCAATGTGATTAGGAGCCTATTATGGAAGATAGCCAGCCCTGCCTTTGATGTTAGGAGTGGTCACGGAGTATATCCACTCCTAAGGGGGGGAGTTATGCCGGTGGGCACGACGGCTGTGATATCTCGAGTGTGACGGGTCATGCGTGTGGCTGACAGTATGGTACTGAGACGTGAGAGATGTAGAATAATGACATGTATGACAGCATGTCAGTATGACACGATGACAGTATGACACGATGACAGTATGACAGTATGACTTCGTGACAGTATGACAGTCTGATATCATGTCAAGATTCGACAGAGAGATATAGAAGTTCCGAGAAAATGTCAAGTATGACAATATGACAGTATGACGACGTATCGAGATTGGAATTGATGACGAATCGAGATATGATGAAAGATTCGGGTTTGTACATTTCGGGTCACAGAGTTATGTTGTGCCAATCGATAAAGGTGTAGACGGAAACGTCTTCGGCCTCATAAATCAGTTTACAGTTTGCATACAAAGCTCAACCTGACATTTCGTTCAGTGTACAATATATAATAAAAATATCTCGTTTCGTTGGATCAACCAAAAAGACATAATAGAATGATGTCCCTGCAACACGGGGACACATGCAGAGGGTCTCTCCATACCAGCCGGGGAATTCGCGCTGCAGGACGCCTTGCTCGAAGACGCGATGTACATCGGCACGGAAATGCAGGCTGGCCAGGGTTCCAGTTGTGGGTGAGTGTGGCGGCGACCTGCAGCGCGAATTCCGTGGTGGGGCGCGCTATGGCCTGTTGCAAGTGTTTGCTAAGGAAGCCCTGATCGAACATCCAGGACATTGGGCGGTGCGGCACCCTGGTCGTGCGCCACCATGCCGCATACCTCTCATCTTACCGCTTTCTCTGCTTTTGCGACCTTCCCCCGCGTTTGCGTCTTTTTTGGAGGGGCCACCGGGTTGGAGGAGGAGGCTGCACTCGGGCCGAATGGCTGCTTGCGCAACGCCGGCTCCTTCGTCGCTCGTCTGGCGGCCACGGTGACAGCCTTGATGACGGACTGCGCCGTTGGGCAACGGGCACCCGCCGCGTTGAAGACGGGATGCTCGGAAAAACCCTTGACACAGGACTCATGCACGACAGTGGCACTATTGTCGGCGCCGATGCTGTGCGGATGAGCCAGCTGCGTATCAGGCCCCGGAAGGCTCCATCTAAACCGTGCCAGTTCCTCACGCTTCTCTGCGGTGACCTCAGCGGAATCCCCAAAAGCTCGTAGCAGCATCCTGCACGCCACGGCCACGTCCGCAAAGTCCACCACGGCCCGTGCCCGCGCCTCCGCTGCTGACAACGGCTCGAAACAGGCTAGGGTCGCGGTGTGCTCTGGGTGCACCTGATGCACCAGGAGCGGTGGCTGCATTCGGTCCTCCATGCGGAATGCATAGCACGGGCCGCACAAGACGTGTCCGAGCTGGGTCAGGTCTGAGCCCTCGATGTGCTGCACACAATGCTGACACGCGTACACGTGAGGCAGGCTGTCGTAGCACCCCTGGAATCGGATGTCCGCCTTGCACGCGACGCACACCAGCCGCGTGGGGAGACCATACATGTCTCGCAAGCAGTGGGGCACCGGATGCACCTTGTTCTCCAGGTCGATGGTCGCGTTAGGTAACACCGACAACGCCGCGTACATGCAGATGGAGAGCGACCGCTGGTTTGGGAAGGCGGCCCAGTAATCCGTCTTGCCTGGGCTAATTCCGCCGTGGGCGACGTGGGTGGCCGGCCACATCGTCACCCACCCCGGACTACCACCATGGCGGGCACGCTCAAAAGGGTGGCTTATGGGGTAGCCTTGACATGCGTATGGCAGCCGCATGCTGCCATCGTTCTAGAACTGAGGCAGCTGGGTGTCTGGTCAGACCGCCGTACATGCCTGGTCGTCGAGGAAAAGGAGTGCCGAGAATGTGTGCATGGCCTCTGCACCGACCATCCTCTCCGCACCCACGACGGTCTCGATAGCAAAGGGCGCAATGTCCAGGTGGACGATCTGGTCCGGGCTGTCCAGACACCGTCCCAAAGCAGCAGCCTTCTCGTAAAATTCATAGCCATCTGCAGTCCGACCTTCGTGGTGAAGGACGGCGTCCACGCCCTCTCGCATGGTGCTCTGGAAATCCTTCAGCACCAACCGCATCTGCAACGCAGCATGCTCAGTAGTTGCTGCCTGCATTACATCAGCCCAACTCACCGTAACCTGGTAACGGGCATGCGGCGTCGTTATTGGTGGATTTTTCGTAGTGCCAACATAATCCGTGAAAAGCCCGCCGGCCACTTTCACGTAGTCACTAAATTGGAAGATGGTCTGGTAGCACGCCTCGTTGGCCGTGAGTGGCTCCCGCGCTTCCTCCCCAGGCGTATCGCCGCCCCCGCGACATCAACCCACGCCTTCAACCACGTCTCCAGCCGCTGGTGAGGACCCTCTTCCAGCGGGATGAAGGCGTCAACGTCAGTCGGGGGAGCCTGGATGTCCTCGAAGGCCATGCGAGCCCTGCGCCAGTGACGCCGCAACGTTGATAGAAATTCTGTGAATTGGTGTGAAGCCTTCTGCAGCAGAACTTGTGCTTTAGTAGCGCGGCATGTGATATTCCCGGTGCTGGCTGTGGCTGCCGAATGCGCCTCCTGCCACTTGTTCATGGCGGATTGGCAGGACACGACCCAGTTGCGAAGCTGTCCGTGTGAGGAGACCGCTCAGGTTTGAGGCTTGAGGCAAGCTGAGCGTGTGAGGAAACACTCATGTTTGGAATCCTATAGGTGGAGGCGTTGGGGTAGAGGGGCGACGGTGTAGCAGTCAGTGAGAAGTCGCGGTTGAAAATGATGTGTAGGCAGTAACGAACGGTTAAATCGTCAATCCCCTTCTGTGAATTTCGGAAAGTCGGTACGCGTCGGCCAAGGTGTCCACGACAAAAGGTGATCAATTATCCGTCAAAGCGAAAACCACGCGGACATTCCAAAAATTACGCAGGGTCACGCTGCAGCGAGAATCAAATTCGCCCGAACGTTGAAGCCAACTCAACCGCGACCGCGAAAGCTCATACCATGAAATTGGCCCCCCAACGCCCCACCAAGGAGCGGCTTAGCCACTCGTAGCGAAATAAGTAGTGGAGGGTGCGTGGAGCACCATAACCTGTCAGATATATTAGTTGGAATATATATCCCGGATACGGTCAGAATGTTTTCACTTATTTAACTTGTGTCAAACAGATAACTTGGCTAACGGCATAAGCCGAAACCCTACGGACTGTCGCCATGTGCTATAGGAGTACACAATACAGACTAAGGAAGTGACACACGGTGTGTCGCATGAACAGCACGCTATTCTTATGCAACTGACCTGATCGTTTGCGCAAAAAGGAAAGCATCGCCTAATAATATAGAATCATGGCCTTATACAGCTACTTTGCAACGTGCAATGCGCATCCTTAAGTATGGTTAATCGCACGACACTTAGCAGTTTACAGAGAAATCTCTGTACTTTAGGCAGACGAAGCGGGCGACCTAGGGATGTAAGGGGCATGTGGGGAATACCATTGGGTCGTCATTTGGGTATACTAAAAATAGACACCTCATATGCCATCATTTGAGGTCGTATGACCAAGTTATGCCCAATACCGCACTAAAGCTGATATTCCGTACTGCAAAAGGGACTTCGACGTTGTGGTGTTAACCTTTCGGTTCACCGTTGTGGTGAAAACGTCCGACCCGTTCTACATATTCTGTAAATTGAATTATGTGTGTAGACAACATAGCTCACACCTCACCAAAAGGATATGGTCATTGAACCCTCCTAAACGTATTCAAACTCCTCGTGCGCACGTGGTGTTCCACACCCGGAGGTCAAACCATGCACAAAAATGTTGCGAGATACTTCGTAGCAGATTTCCAAGCTCCCCTTGTTTATTATCAGGGGCGATGACTTGATGCTAACTGTTTGTACACGGGATCTTCCGAAGTGTTGGAGAGAGATGAGAACGACACAAGCGAAATCTCTAGACTCTTATATTGGGACTGGATGTTCTGTGCAAACCATGCCTATGCACTAGTCCCTGCGACTGGCAGCCCCAAGCCGTTGGACAGATAAGTAGGGTGAGCGTGCATGTGCTAATCTGGTGAGGAAGGCTTGAGCAAATGGTGACTAATTTTAGCAGAGGAGCAGGTGAAGCAGGGGTACCACATCCGAAATGCAATTTCCAGTTGTTGCATAGCGTTCAGCTAGGTTACAACAAATACAACAAAGGCAATAGACGAGGAAGTCGCGCGCTTGCTAAAGTCAAAAGACTGCTATGGTACAAGCTAGCGTCGGAACGGGTTCCAAAGTTTGATAAGGCCTCCCAACAAACATTACGATGCCCCATACTATTAAGCTGCCTTGCGGCTCAACATCTCCAGTCACCGGGACTTTTGGCTATCCGTGTTTTCGTATTCTCGCAGCTTTGCACACACATCTGCGCGAAAGATGTCCTCTGCAAGTATGCCGTCATCATAGAACCACTCGGTGATGCTTTTCTCCAACACCACCTGCCAAACAGAGAACCATTCTTATCTTATCGCCCAAACCGCTTCACCCATATCCCGTCCTTTCCTCGAAGGTGAACACGGATCAATAGCTTTGGCTAAGGTCAGCGCACAGGTCAGAGAGATGGATGCATATATTAGGCGTCGCTGGTCCCAAAATCACACAACCCCATTGTAGACGAGTCGCAGGTGCTTTCCATTTTCGCTTTTGTTATTTGGCCGATGGAAATGGACTGCAAAAGTTGAGTTCGTAGCAGTTTGGGTGGCCTGTATATTCTCTCTCTCAATATGAATGTACAACAAGACCACGTATACACCTGAGCCACGTGCAGCCAAGCCCAACTAGAAATTCGCCACTGCCGAAACCCTACACTGAAGACTATGCTATCACTTGTAAGTCCCCTAGCCAAGATAGATCGGGCTAAAAAGCGGGGTCGCACCGGCTCGCGTGCGGCAAGCGAATTAGGATCAGCACTGGATATCCTCAGCAGATACCTGAAATGTTCGAAAAAGGGCAAATATCGCATATTCTTGGAGGCTCACGGTACAGCAGGTCGAGGGCACGAAAACAGTGGAGAGCGGCTAGCAACAGGGAACGAGGGACCCCGAAGTTGAGAGAAGCTCTCGAGCAAATAAGCGAGCTTTAGGAATCGAGAGCAGAACTGCGGATAAAAAACTTACCTTGTCAGGTGGACATCGCCGCACAAACTGGGAGCCTAAAGCGGCAGGCAGCGGGGTATGGGCGGGAAAGGAGGAACTCAGAACGCACCTGTCTGAGAAGCGAGGAAGGTGAGTGGCGAGGGTGAGTCCGGTGCTTGAGGAAGACTGTGTTCCCGAAGACCCAACCTGATCCATATGGCGTAAGCCGAGCAGAAGCCAAATACTGCGTTCAGCAGGCGATCTGGACGCAGATCGCTCGCGCAGGAACTAGAACAATAAAAAGAAGGGTCCGCCTCCCACATCCAAGCTAGATCAGTCGCAAAGGGACCCTTAATCACAGCGCACTGAGTTGCCGCAAAAAAGAAGCTATGCAGCAAGTGACGTCGTGTAAAACACTGGGAGGAGCCCGGCCTGTGAAAATGACAATATGAGAAGAAACTACGCGAAATTATAGTGCAAGACACTAGGAATTATATTGCAGTTAAGAATCGTTGAACGACACTCACCGCCTTCGGGTGTGTGAAGAGAATTGCGTCCTTCTCGTAGATCATGGAGAACACCTACAAGGGAATAAGCAAAATCGTGTGACCTCTTCGAGAAAGGAATTCATCCGAGCTCTTCATGAAAGGAAGGCGCACAACTAGTATCTCCTTTATAAAACACCGGCGAAAGTGCTTCAGGAGTACAACCATCACTCGCCCAAGTGGGAAGCAAGTGCACTTGAGCGAAAACGGAAGAACAGGCGAGGTCAGCTCGTGCGGCGTAGGCCAATGATATATAATATAATCCGAGGATCACATCAATTAAACAGCAGTGCAGAGTGTCGTGCAGACCTGCAGAAGAGTGTTGAAAAGCATATAGCCGATCACGCAGCAGAGGAGGATGTTTGAGTTGTCTGGAAAGCCTTTGGGGTAAAACTGAGCGACAAGTGCGAAGGCGCAGGTAATGATTCCTAGACCTGCAAAATAAAAAGTATTGACGTTTATCCACAGAGTTGAAGAACAGCAGCAACAGATCAAGTGACAGAAAAGGAATACTTGAAGGCAGCTTAACACATCTCTTTGTAAGCGCATACCACAGCAGGTCTTAACGGGAGAATTATTTCCACACCTATTTTCACGTTGCTCACGTAGTAATACTCTGGATACCCTTCATCGAATACTACCTGCGCCACCAAGGTGTTTCCCACTCAAAAGTGTAACAGAAGAATTCGGTTCAAAAGCATGTTCATTGTTAACACAACACTACGCTGCGTTACTTCCGGAACGCTTTCGTCAAAGGAACGAAGTACAATACGATACAACCACAAGCGAATGCTTACACAGAGTGAACTAACAGTAAAATAAAAATAGTGAATCGGATATGATACGGATATGGAAGTACTTGAAGATAATCCTGTGAAAGGCACATTGTAACGCTCGGGGCTGACCTGAGAGGACACCTCGTCCAAAACCCGTTTGATATGAGCACTGTCGCCCAAGTTCACTGGCAACTCGGCAGATGGCACTGGGGTACATACTGTTTCCTTCATGCTGGGAGACAGAAATCAGATTGCTAGCCCGTGTCACTATAAACACAGAAGAGCCGATGATTTCCATCGCATGTTTTTGTTTATACTTGAACTAGAGCTTGTTAGATGTGTCCTTCCTTTTCGCCTCGGCGCTGCGCTGCGCTGCGCTGCGCTGGATGATGGCTGCACAATCAAGAATCATGACGACGGTCATACAACATCGACATCGACATCGACAACAGCCGCGCAGCAGCATTTGCATTAGCACATAGCAGTCGAGTGGCATGGCATGGCATGGCATATGGCATATGGCATTGGCATTGGCATTGGCATTGGCATTGGCATTGGCATACAGTATGGCATATGGCATTGGCAACAAAAATGGGCACCGGCATTGGGCAACGGCATTGGCATCGGCAATGGCATTGGGCATCGGCATCGCACAGCATCGGCATTGGCATGGCATGGCATGGCACGGCATCGGCATAACGTTCACCATACCGGGCTATTGTAGATTGAGTTTTGTTGTATGAGCAGGGGAGCCCCAAGATGGGCTAGTTTAGGGATTTACAATGTATCAGAACTCTGTGCTGGAGTTGACATTCAGTCCGAGTTCAGTCATCAGAGTTGTCTTCACCGACCCGTCATGACCGCAGTCATCACCGACTCGACCTGACCGCTGTCATCACCGATACGGCTCGACTCCTCTGACTACTTCACTGACCTGATTGTCATCTCCTCTGATCGAGCTCGGTTGTCAGATGAGACAGAGCACACTAGCTCATTTCGCATCATACTCAACATACTAGAACTATATATATTATATCTTCTGTATACTGAGATGAGTTTGAGAGTGCGACACCCTGAGCGTTGTAGTGCTTCCTGTTTGACCTGTCTGTTTTCTGACAGTGTTTTCTCGCAAGTTTGGCCCCACCACCGACCTTAGGCTAGGAGCCAATTATGGTTGGCTAAACGCTTAGGGAAGCGCCAAGAGGGGCGCGCCAAGTAGAGATCATGGAAGTTAAGTAGGCAAGTAGTGGTGAGTGAGAGGACTCGTCCGTTCCGTTCAGCGTTTCAATCAACTGGGACAATCCTGGGACGGCCTGATCAACCGTAGGGACCCTAGTAATCTCGCGCGAGTACAGTTCAAAGCGCAAGACTGAACGACAAGCTCCTCTACCTCATCGCCACTAAATGTTGACTGTGTTGTTTTGCATCGCAGGATTTCTTCCCTTTTCTCTGTTTGGCACCCTCTTGGTGCTCCTGTTGTGAATTTTGATTGCTTATTTGTTTGTTATTCCCTGCTGGGAAATTGCTAGTGTGTCATTCTTTATAATTTTTTTTTCTTTTTAGAGATGTCTTCCACGCCGTATGCTACTCCGCCGGTGCTGCCGAGACGACTGCTGACTCACCCCCCAGGGGCCAGAAAACGTCAGCTAAAATTTGGTGCCTTAAATGGCACACCTACGTCGAAAGATGGTCCAGAAACATCAGACATGACCGTCTGTAACAATCTGGCGTGGGATCTCTTGCGCAAGCCGGCCGAGTTCGATGCGTTGGTCAATGTCATTAAGGGGAAATGTGTTGAGCCTGGAGAGTCTGCGAAAACCTGGAAGTTCACTAGCAACGAGAAAAATGCTCGTGTGCTCTTGGACATCCTGGTTGAGCAACTCGATGCCAGGCTCAAACTCGTTCACCCCAAGATGGCATTGATGTTTGACCTGCAGGACCACAGTCTGGAGGTTCCGCAGAAAGCGAATCTCCTGCTATTGGAACTGCTTCAGTCGCTCTGCGCAGGAGACGCCTTGCGTATCCTGCGCAAAGCTGGCAGACTCTTCCCAGGGGATGGGAAGATTGCACTCGTTCACCTCGTGAGGCACGTTGTGCCCGATCACGAGGAGTTCTGTGCTGCAGACTTCCTGTTCGCTGGCGACAGAGTGGACTTGAGGGCTGGCCAGGACCCAGCAGACTACATTGATGTGTTCCAGACATCTCTGGACACCATTGAGTCTGATTTGGGTCCTGGGTGCACCGTTGCTATCTCTGAGAAAGCACTGATTCTCACTCATTGCACTGTTTCTCCGTAGGATCTGTCCCGTCTTTTATAAGGCGGTGCATGATGCCTACACAGAGGAGAAACTCGATGCCGACTCCTCGCTTTCCTTACTAACCTGTTTTCGTGAGACACGGGCAGTGTACAGGAACGCGGGGACGAAACTCAAGTCGTCACTGACGGCTGCTTTTTATAATGATGCAGGTTCGCACCACGGCGGAGGCCGTGGTGCACATGGCCGCAAGGGAGTCCCTGACCGCTCCTCATCCCGTCCGTACATCCCGCCTCGTCGCTCTAATCCTTTTAAGGGGATTGGCTCTGGGTACCGTGCAGGAGTTTTTCCCCGCAAGGGTGGTAAAACAGGCGGAAAAGGAAAGAATTCCGGCAAAGGCAAGGGCAAGGGGAAGTCCCGTGTCGTCTTTGATCGCCAGACCCAGCAGTTCCGAGGGGAATGCTGGACCTGTGGGTCAAAGGGGCACAGGGCTGCCGACTGCCCGAAGCTGATGTCGGCCCATGCTTTTCATCTGGACCCGAAGCTGCTTGCGGAGCATGCTCGGACAGAGATTTTAGCTGCCCAGTATCAGACTGCCGCTACGAGGAGTCTGAACAGGCGCTAGAGTCCTTCTGTCTGTTGCACGGCACCCCAGCAGTTGTCGGGTACCAGGAGGACTCGTGCTCTGACAGTGAGGGTGAGGAGATTTCTCACTCCGCCAGTCAGGAGCACGAGGACTCTGATGATTCTGACGGGGATGGGGACTGGGATGGCCTCTCCGAGGCTCAACAACAGGAGTGGGACCGCCTACAGCAACAGGCGGAAGCTAAATTTCAAAAGTTTAGTGCACAGTCCGAGGATGTCTCGTTGTCACTCGGAAGAGTGCACTTCGGGATGTTCCGGACCGGCACAGAACAAAAGGCTTGTGACCCTTTTCCCACTCCCCCTTACTTGCTGCCTGGCATTCCTGCCTCTGCACCTGCCTCTGCACAGCACACCCACTGTGCACAACACGATGCATCTGTCGGTGTGTCACAGCACTCTGCACAGTCCACGGCTGCGGTGGTGCTTGCCTGTTGCAGGCAGTACCACTCCAGCCGGGCACAGCAGGCACCGCACGGGTCGGCTCTTGTGGACTATGCTCCGCAGGACCGAGCAGACCCGTCGGTGGTGTCTGCTGGACTGTTTGCAGCACAATGTGACTCACTTTCCCCACCTGTCCACCACTTGGGGCAGCCACACATTTTGAAAAATTTTATTCAAAATTTGGGTGCTTATTTTGGCTTAAAAAAAATTCAAAATTTTGAAAAATTTGGGTGCATTTTAGGGAAAATCTGGGGCGTCTGTAAAAATCTGGGGGTCTCTGGGAAATATGGGGGGCTCTGGGAAAATTTGGGTGACATGCGTGGCCACATCGATCGACGTGACGATATCATGGAGAGCTCGCGTCGATCGCGTGGTCGGCTGGTCGATGCCACGACTGCGTTTGCGTGGCTTTCGGTGTCTACTGTCTTGAATGTCTTAACGTTAAGGCTAAAATCAGGCGCCGGTATACAGCGAGAAGATACATACCATGCAGTACATCAAAATGTTCGTAGACTATTCCTCAGACCCTGAATCTCTATCAGACTGTGAAGCTGCAGGAAGGGATGTGCAGGAGACCGTGACTTTGCGACCAATTCACCTTTCGTTGAGCCCGACGAATACTGCCCCGACACCGACCGAGGAACGTCAACCTAGCCGGTTAGAGGGGGCGTACGAACGAACTCGTGCGCGTCCGTTAATAAACGCATTTGATCAGTTCAAAAGGAAACGCGGAACTGCGGATCCTGAGGAGCAACCAGCTTTGGCAGGTCATGAACGCGAACGAGTCCTCCATACCAAGCCTCAAACCCTCCGCGCAGAGCCTTCCCCGCATGCTTATAGCTAAATATGGACAAGAAAAATTTTATCAAAATTTGGGTGCCTTCTCAAAATTGCCAAAAACATTTGGGTACTTCATCGAAAAATTGACCAAAAAAATTTGGGTGCCTTCTAGGAAAAATGTGTGGCTATGGCAATCCACCACACGCACGCCGTCCCTGCGCTTACAGAGACTTGCTCTCTGTTTGCAGGAATGACGGTGGTGCAGGGTGACGGTGAGGACAGTGACATGTGCACGGCACCGGTACCCACCGAGCACTCTTCCCCTCACCACACTCACAGTGCATCTTTGTTGAGG
>LGRX02003713.1:0-51556 GCA_001247695.2 Cymbomonas tetramitiformis
TGCGACTTGTATAGCAGCCCTGTGGCCACAATAATTATCGAAAATGCAAAATATTGCATTCGGGTGATTTCTTATAACTTCTAACATGTTCTTGAAACTTCTTGCGACTTCTTAATGCCATTTTCATTGATTATGCAATTTATAGTGCAAGCCCGTCCACCTAGCCGTGCTACATGCCACCCGTAAGTTCGTGCTGTGACACACCGAGTGTCACAGGTAGCTAGACTCGAGACCGTTCCGACACCGTGACCGTTCCGGGTATATCTAGCTTAGGGTTTTATTTCTTAAGAGAGTTTATCTATATTGGTTCACTGACTGTCTGATATCTTGAACTGGGATATTCCAGTAGGTCGTGGACCCATTCCACGCTATTTTCCACAGCTGATTTGGCCATGATTGGCTAAAGCAGCCGCTTGGAGAGGTGGTGCGCGACGGCGCGTTTGGGTGCTCACGGGGGTTTTGAGATGAGCGGTTTGCGGTGAGCGTCTTTGGGCCGCAGCTATGGGGATTCGACCCGGACCGGGCTTCGTTGGCGCAATGTTCATTTACGGTATTCCGCTTGCCCTGATCCCGCTTGCTACCG
Source organism: Cymbomonas tetramitiformis (assembly GCA_001247695.2). Classification (NCBI taxonomy): domain Eukaryota; kingdom Viridiplantae; phylum Chlorophyta; class Pyramimonadophyceae; order Pyramimonadales; family Pyramimonadaceae; genus Cymbomonas; species Cymbomonas tetramitiformis. The sequence goes on from LGRX02003713.1 coordinate 584, forward strand.
ATTCTTGGGCTGGTGACTGCAGCACCTTCGACCTCGACGACATCTTCCAGTGCCCCTCGCTCGCATGGCTCTGCCGCTCTTTCCGTAGCTGTGACGTCACGTTTTCCCCACGGCATTACCCGAACGCGCCATGGCGTACCATCTCCCATCAGGCTTTCAGAGTTATGGTAGTTCACACACGAGCAAGACGGTCCCTCACGAGGGACTCAGACATCGACGCCTCGCTGAGGCTGACTGACCACGTTCGCAACACGCCGACAGCGAGATCGCCGGCTGTTGCGAACCCCGACCCTGTTTCCAACACCGACGCCGACGTTGCGACGAGGAGGTATCTGCAGGAGCAGTCCAAGCTTGTTGACGAGGTCTACAAGGGGCGACTGCATCGGACATGGGCCAAGGGTATCCGTGAGGATATCCTTGGCGACAAGAAGCATTATTTCAGCGGCACAACTGACGCGGGTCTCCTCTCCGATGTGGTGGTTCAGCTACGTACGGAGTTTGAGTCCGCTAGGCTAGACCTCGTCTCGTTCGACCTTGACGACCCCCAGGCTCTGGTGGTGGGCAAGGTGAACGCCCTGCTGTACGACGTGCTTGGTCTCATCATCGAGAAGCACAGCAACGCGCACGTCTGGCTGACGGGTACGGACGCATCTGCCGACCGGGATGGGCGGCGTGCGCTGGTGGACATTGTGAAGCGCAGCGTACCGGTGGCGTTACGAGAATCGTTCCAGCAGGAACATGCCGCGCTGAGTTATCCCGCAAACGTTGACGCGCAGCCGATTTTGGATCGGGAACAACGTTTGGTGCGGGATAACAAGGCGGCCGACTGGACACCCGCCGAGGCCACCAGGAAGCTCAGCCTGTACAGCAGGCTTGACCCGGTATTCTACGCCGCGGTCAATCAAGGTGCGTTACCCCATGGTGGCCGACCTCGCGTCGGTTTCCCTTGTGGCCTTGCGCTCTTTGGTCGTCGAGATTTACCAGGCATGGGCGCAGACGGACGTCGGGAAGGCCTTCCTGGCCAAGCCCGCAGGTGGTGGCACGTCAGCTCTGCTCACCAGCAGCGAGCACCAGGCGCTGCTGGACAAGATCAACGAGTTGACTGAGCTGGTTCAGCAACGGTACGAGGCGGCTCCGCAGGTGGTGCAGCGGCAGCGGGACCCGCCGCAGCGGCAGCACGGGCAGCGCCGGCGGCAGCAGCGCGGGCAGTCGCCGCGGGGCTTCCGCATGGGGGTCCAATCCCCACCGGCGGTGGGCTACGATCGTGACGAGCAGCGGGCGAAGCCGCTGTGTACCCGCTGCAAGAAGACTGGTAAGGAACTCTGCCACTTCTACCGCGACTGCCCTCTTGGCGGTCGCCAACATTCCCCCATCTCCGCCGCGGCTTTCTGCGTCCCCATCGACGAGAAGGATGCGGAGGGCGTCCATGCGCTCGCCATGTGTGCTGTTTTTCAGGAGGCGGCAGATGATGGGGCTGAGGCGTTTGCCCGCGCGGCGACGGCGTACGGTCCGCCAGCGGTGCTGTGCGGGGGAGTTGTTGGGGGCATCGACGTGTCGGCCTACGGCTTCTCAGTTGACGCGGCGCCACCGGCGACGGCTACGTCCGGTGACGACATCCTCCAGCGGCTGGACGACCTCGCGGCGGAGGTCAACGCAGCGGTGGAGCCAAAGGTGCATTGCACTCACGCATATTTCCCGCCGCCTGGAGGCATTGAGCCGCAGGCTTCGGCTCTGGTGTGTGGCCCTGCCGAGGCGGGGATCGCGCCGGAGGAGCAGGTTCCGGCAGGTGGTGCGGCGGCATCGGCATCCGCCGTGCCGGCCCCTGCTATGCCTGTCTTGGAGAATGAAAGGGAGCTTCTTGAGCTCTACGGCTACGGCTCACCCGTGACACTTCAATCGACACGGGTGACCACTACGAAGGAATCGGGCGGTGAGTTCGCGGGAGTTGTGGAGACCGTCAACCACGCCGCGGTCGAACCGGGCGACCTGACTGGCTACGACACCGACGACTACGAGGACTTCGCAGACGGCAGCTTCGCGGTGAAGCCGCGGACTCCGGCCGTCTCGGCGAATCATGCGTCGGAGTCCGCGGCCCACGTGCCTTAGTCTGGTGGTGCTTCCCGCACCTACGGTTGTGGCAAGCCGCCGTGGGGCTTCCCCGCTCACGCGGGTCCGTGGGGGTTTCATTATTTCATCTCTCTCATCCTTTTCACCTCGATCATGGGAGTGGGAGCTGCCGCCTACACGGCGGCCAATGACATCGACCCTGTGCAGGTATCGGGTCAGGCTGCACCGCAGCCTGTGCTGTGCAGGGGGCATTTGTGCATCTACCCTGGTATCTCCGAGCTGAACCCCGTCACTCTGGATGCGGTACTGCACTCCCTGGGTGCTGCGACGGTGGTTCACCGGCCGGCTGACCCACTGGAGTGCAGTGCTGCGGGCTACTACCGTGAGCATTGTGGTGACGGTACCCCTCTGGACTTTGACCCAGAGTAGCTTTTATTCCGGCTCTGGCAGTACACCACTCTGGTGGTGTGCTGAGATGATTGTACTTTGACCTCAACATGGTCTTCAATTTGGTTTTATTTTTCTACTTTGACAACTACAATCTTTAAATCTGGTTTGCTGGCACAGTGCCTTTCAGTTGTTTAGCGGGAGCTCCTTGCCCGTGGGTTTCTGCACTTGTGCTAGCTAGAGGGTTCAAATTTGTGTTTCAGAATTGCACAGTTTGATTAGCAGTTAGGTCTGTCACCCTAGCTCCTGCCCTGCCTTATCTTGACTTTTCTGACTTACCTGTCTGTCAGTCACCACCCACAGTGCTGGGGTGGTGTGCTGAAATCTTTATAGGCAGCCCTGACCGGGAGTCCCGGTACAGGCCCCTATGACAGATATCTAGGTAGCCAACACTGGACTGATGACTGACCCGTAAGTTCGTGCTGTGACACACCGAGTGTCACAGGTAGCTAGACTCGAGACCGTTCCGACACCGTAACCGTTCCGGGTATATCTGTCACGGTTCTATACGAACAATATATGTGACGCTGCTGTTATTGAACGGTAACAGCGAATCGCAATAGTTTGGTGGGATATGAGTGCAGCAGTCTGTAGACCAGAAGTGCTTGCTTGAGCCCAATGCTCCTCATATACTCTAATGCTCTCACGCATCTCATGCGTTACCACCATCGGGTTGTGAACCCGAGAGCACTAGGTGAACGTCCCGCATCGGCTGGTCGATATAGCCATTGATGCTCGCATGCTGTTCAGTGCATGCTTGAAGCGAAGACGCGTCTTATCAGGACACTTCGGTTCTTCAAGACTTGTCTTGCTTCGCCATCTCGATGCCATATACTTGGCTTCTCGATGACAGATGTCACTCACCTCAGGTGGATGACAGACATTATGACTGTACATGTCATAGTCGACCGTACTGACAATACTTGACGACTGTATGTCATTATGACATATGACATGACATGACATGTATGACACATATGTCATCGGTCATATCCCTGACAGATCTCCCCTCTTAGAAGTGTTGTGACCTCACAATATAGGGTGCATACCTTTTGTATGTGTCTTTGATGTGTTTGTTGTTGAACTGGCCAGTCTTCTTACACCGATGAGGCGTCCCTCAAGGTGTTTTTAGGATATCGGGGGGAACTGAGTCCATTTTAAACCCTCACCTTAGGCTTTTAGCCCTACAGTTCTTAGGATGTAGCCCCCCTGATTGCTTGGCGTTTCGTATTTCAGAGTGACGCTCAGGGTATCTCTTGTCCGAGGTTTACGTTACGGAGAGATATGCGCATGCCGTCGACGATTTAACGAACGATATAATGCATATAGTGCACGGCGATATAGTGCATCCACCCCTTCCTCCCCTCCTGGAACTGCTATGGAGGATCAACGGCCGAATGGAGAACCTTCTTTTCCAAGGTTTGTTTTTAATGCAGACGGAGAAGCGCGCTGCTTACGAGATATCGGAGGGTCTCTATGAGTCCACTTTAAATCCTCACCCGATCTGCCAAACTCCTTTTTCGGTCCAGTGTGTTGCGCTATTGCCGCAAGCCAGGTCAGTGGTTTGCCGACAAATCACACTAATGTGAATTTGTGTTAGTCATGTGTGTCAAGCACGACTCAGGATCACAACTCCATCTACCTCAGAACATTCCGGCAGTTCAGAATGACTGGCCATAAGATCCGAATGACAAATTACGGTCTGGCAAAGGCAGTATAGCAGCTTTTATTATCCACAGATATGGTACCCGCATGTATGCGTATCTGTGCAAGGGTATGAATTTGTACAAGGCTCACTACACCTCAGCAAGGAAGGATCAATTCCCGCTCCTGTCATATCAATTTGATGCAGGGTAAAAAATGTTAGGGATGTAACCCTGCAGTTCTCGGGATGCAGCCCTGCAGTTCTTGGGATGCAGCCCTGCAGTTCTTGGGATGCAGCCCTGATTATTATTCGGTCGGCAATCATTGGCCAAAGTCATCGGCTATCAGCTTATTGACTCAGAAGCCACAATGTTATAGAAGCTACGACCTATCGTGACCATATGCGGCAGTTATTATGCCTTCAGCATACGTAGACAATATGATTATGTGGAACTTATAATCCCACCTAAGTTGCATCATGATAAATTTATCCATGTTTTAACAAGTGTTCAGGATTTGATAAGGGGTTGACGCCCCATAGGTCAAAGGTCACTGTCTCGTAAGGCTCGCCTCAAGTGTGCGGCTTCGAGGAGCGGCGTCCCGGCGTGGCACAGGCATGATGCTTCCTTGACCACAAGGGAGCTGGAAATGAGAATGCCTAAGATATCTGAAGACAGGAAGGCTTTTTGTTGGCTAGAGTTGCTGTCTAGATGCTTAACCTCTATGGGGTTGCATTCGGACACAAACTGTGCAACTATACATGTGACGAATGCATTGGTGCATGACTTTTGATGAATTGTGTCTTGTCATGAACCTAGAAGGAATGACGGGCAAATAGCTAGAGCGGCGGATCTCACTCACTCGGCTCTGCTGTTATGGAATTCGATGCCTGAATGGCACAACTGGCAATCCTTTGGCTCAGATGCTTCCCTTCAGACACTGGCAACAATTTGTGCGCCAGCTTCTCTAGATGTGGGGGAAATCATGGATTAACAATTCATCAATCAAAACACATGTTACCAAGGCTGATTCAACGAATCATTCAACTCTTGAAATCCAACAATCAGCATCTCAGGCTGTTGACGTCAAAGTAATGGTCTTAAGCTTACAATATAGCTTATTCACATTTAAAAAAACCATCGTTCTCCTATGTCAGTGCCCTTCATATAATATGATAGAGCTGGAGAAATATGCATCTATGATTTCTTCATAATGAACTTCGTGTGTCAGTAAGTCAAAGACTTCATTTGATGTTTTATCGGAATGATGTACAGTCGAATGTTCCATCTCACGATCGCCAGACGCTAACGATGACAGTGCCACAACAGTCGCGTGTATGTACCACGACGCCACCCACGCGTTATGGCATGGCATGCTGGGAAGCAAAAAGCAAAGCACTGTTGCGCACATGATCCTGCGGTCATATGATGTAATGGCGATATCCATGTTAACATCGCATGGTAATTAATCGTGCTGTCCAAAAAGATCGACGCCTAGTGGAGATCGCATATTTCAAGGTAAGGTTTGCGCGGAGTCCAAAAATGCAAAAACTTTTCAAAATCTAGATTTTGAGATACGAGCGATTTAAGTTTGCGCTTAAGTATGGTTAAGTATGGGGGGTGACCGAGCGGTATCCGTCGACCATAACTTTTCATTAACGTGATCAATTTGATACCTGAAGTGCGCAATATGTACAGGGTGCTCTGGGCAACCTATTTATCAAATAAAAGATTTTTGAAAACTTTTTGCATTTTTGGACTCCGCGCAAACCTTACCTTGATTTGTGATCGACAGCGCCTAGACCTCTGACCTTTATCGTCTTGGCACCAAGTAAATACCTCTGACCTTTATCGTCTTGGCATTAAGTAAATTACCTTACCTACCTCTGACCTTTATCGTCTTGGCATCAAGTAAATTAATTTACCTACCTCTGACCTTTATAGTCTTGGCATCAAGTAAATTACTTTACCTTACCTTAGTCAATCAGCAGCAGCAGCAGCAGCAAAGCTCGAATCCCAACGGGCGATACAGTCGAATGTTCCATTCCACGATCGCCAGACGCTAACGATGACAGTGCCACAACAGTCGCGTACATTTATCGCGACGCCACCCACGCGTTATGGCATGGCATGCTGGGAAGCAAAAAGCAAAGCACTGTCGCGCACATGATCTGCGGTCATATTATGTAATGGCGATATCCATGTTAACATCGCATGGTAATTAATCGTGCTGTCCAAAAAGATCGACGCCTAGTGGAGTTCGCATATTTGTGATCGACAGCGCCTAGACCTCTGACCTTTATCGTCTTGGCATCAAGTAAATTACCTTACCTTACCTTAGTCAATCAGCAGCAGCAGCAGCAGCAGCAGCAGCAGCAAAGCTCGAATCCCAACGGGCGATACAGTCGAATGTTCCATTCCACGATCGCCAGACGCTAACGATGACAGTGCCACAACAGTCGCGTGTATGTACCACGACGCCACCCACGCGTTGTGGCATGGCATGCTGGGATGCAAAAAGCGAAGCACTGTCGCGCACATGATCCTACGGTCAGATGGCCTAGTGGAGATCTCTTTTTGAGATCGATCCGTCTAGTACTTAGTCAATCAGCAGCAGCAGCAGCAGCAGCAGCAAAGCTCGAACCCCAACGGGCGATACAGTCGAATGTTCCATCTCACGATCGCCAGACGCTAACGATGACAGTGCCACAACAGTCGCGTGTATGTACCACGACGCCACCCACGCGTTATGGCATGGCATGCTGGGAAGCAAAAAGCAAAGCACTGTCGCGCACATGATCCTGCGGTCATATGATGTAATGGCGATATCCATGTTAACATCGCATGGTAATTAATCGTGCTGTCCAAAAAGATCGACGCCTAGTGGAGATCGCATATTTGTGATCGACAGCGCCTAGACCTCTGATCTTTATCGTCTTGGCATCAAGTGAATTACCTTACAGGGAAGAAGGCTTACCGTGAGAGGCCGGCCCGGGGCCGTTTGAAGTCAGCCCGGGCCGGTTGCGGGCCGCTGGATTGTTGGATGCGGGCCGTCTCTCAAGGGTCCCGATTATGAAAATTTTCGTGAAAATTGTGCGATTTTTATGATCTTGCCATAGTTAAAATTAAAATTTTGCGCCTGCGGCGGGCAAATTTGAAGATTGGCCGGGCTGGTCGAAAGTGGGCCAGTAAAATTTCCAAATGCGGGCCGCTTCGAAAAAAGAACGCCTTCTTCTCTGTTACCTTACCTTACCTACCTCTGACCTTTATCGTCTTGGCATCAAGTGAATTACCTTACCTTACCTTACCTTACCTTACCTTACCTTACTTACCTTAGTCAATCAGCAGCAGCAGCAGCAGCAGCAGCAGCAGCAAAGCTCGAATTCCAACGGGCGACGCAGTCGGATTTTCGATCTCACGATCGCCAGACGCTAACGATGACAGTGCCACAACAGTCGCGTGTATGTACCACGACGCCACCCACGCGTTATGGCATGGCATGTTGGGAAGCAAAAAGCAAAGCACTGTCGCGCACATGATCTGCGGTCATATGATGTAATGGCGATATCCATGTTAACATCGCATGGTAATTAACCGTGCTGTCCAAAAAGATCGACGCCTAGTGGAGATCGCATATTTGTGATCGACAGCGCCTAGTACTTACCTTACTTACCTACCTCTGACCTTTATCGTCTTGGCATCAAGTAAATTGCTTTACCTTACCTTAGTCAATCAGCAGCAGCAGCAGCAGCAGCAGCAAAGCTCGAATCCCAACGGGCGACGCAGTCGAATTTTCGATCTCACGATCGCCAGACGCCAACGATGACAGTGCCACTGCAGTCGCGTACATTTATCGCGACGCCACCCACGCGTTATGGCATGGCATGCTGGGAAGCAAAAAGCAAAGGACTGTCGCGCGCATGATCCTACGGCCAGATAGTGTAATGGCCGACGCGATGTTCGGAAATCAGATAGATTCGCTTTTACATTACATAGCAGACGCGAGGATCGAGAAATGTCAAATCATTAATGGAATGGCAGACTCGATGTTCATGTTCGGATCTCTCGAGTGCGCCACGTCGGCAAGATAAATAATCACATCGACCGTCAGATGCGCCTATTGGAGATCTTAATTCAAGATCGACCGGGCCTAGTAGTCAATCAGCAGCAGCAGCAGCAGCAGCAGCAGCAAAGCTCGAATCCCAACGGGCGATACAGTCGAATGTTCCATCTCACGATCGCCAGACGCTAACGATGACAGTGCCACAACGGTCGCGTGTATGTACCACGACGCCACCCACGCGTTATGGCATGGCATGCTGGGAAGCAAAAAGCGAAGCACTGTCGCACACATGATCCTGCGGTCAGATGATGTAATGGCGATATCCATGTTAACATCGCATGGCAATTAATCGTGCTGTCCAAAAAGATCGACGCCTAGTGGAGATCGCATATTTGTGATCGACAGCGCCTAGTACTTAATCAGCAGCAGCAGCAGCAGCAGCAGCAGCAAAGCGCGAATCCGGCCAACGGGCGACACAAACGAACTTCCGAGCTCACGATCGCCAGACGCTAACGATGACAGTGCCACTGCAGTCGCGTACATTTACCGCGACGCCACCCTCGCGTTATGGCATGGCATGCTGGGATGCAAAAAGCGAAGTATTGTCGCGCACATGATCCTACGGTCAGATGGCCTAGTGGAGATCTCCTTTTGAGATCGATCCGCCTAGTACTGTAACGAGTAAGCAGTCACGCAACGGCATCGGCAGCGGCAATGGTGTCCGCGATGTCGATGTGTTCACCGTCTGCTGCCGGCGACGTTCATTGCGATCGCTGTGTCGCTCTCTCACGCGATAGACGCAGCCGTGACATGCAGTCACCATGTGTCATCGGAAAAGTTGGACAAGTTCCCAGCGCCCGTGTCACCCTATCCCTTTTTAAAAACTGATGGTTTTCTGATCAGTGTAGTATGACAGGCAGTATGACTGTCATATCCGCAGTATAATGGCATACGGAGCGGATCTGAAAACTGAGATTTTCTGATCAGTCGGAGGCCTAAGAGGCCAGCTTCGGTACTGAGAAGGCTTCTTGCCGTGTTACTGTGATTGTGTGGACTTTAACACCGTAAGTTTTTTCAGCGTATATATTTTCAGTAGTATATTGTATATTGATTATGGAGTGGTACACCGATCCAGTTTTGTGCCAGAGGCGTATAGATGATTTGCACGCGCAGCCGGCGTACGCGAACGCCTTTGCTGCGTTTCAGGATGGCGATGACCTTACGCAACCTCAGCAGAAGTTGATGAGGCAAATGGAGAGAGCGATAGCGCGCCTTGCTGAGCTCAAGGGGCTTTCTCAGGTGGCTTCTGGTGACCGTAAGCGTCCGTGGGAAGCCGCAGTTGACCTTTCACAGCTGCCAGGGTCCGATCGCCTCGAGCCTACACGTAATGACTCCGACGGAAAGGACAAAGGCCTCCGCAAGCAGTACCTCGAGACCCAGCACCACTTCGTGGCGCACTCTGCTTCTCAGCTGGCGCTCGTTGATGCCAAGAAGGAGTTAGAAGGTGTGGAGCTGCCTGAATCCGTCACTCTTGCTCTGGAATTTCTTTCCGAGACTGCAGTGAAAGGTGTCGCACGCGCCAAAGCTCGCGCGAAGATTTTGGCGTTAGTTTCTGACAAAGGACCGGAAGTCGGTTGGAAGATGTGCGAAAAACTCGAGCGTAAATCTTACGCTGACGATGAGGAAGATGAAAAGTTAATGAGAAAGGCTGAGAAAGAAGTGAAGGCGGAAAAGCTTCACGCTGCGCAAGCCGCGGCTGCCAAGGGGCGGACTAAGGGCCTGGGCAGAGGTGCCTTCGCTGCGACTCGTCCTGCTGCTCCTGGGGCGCCTCCGCCCCCACCACCTGGTCAGGCAGGACGTGGCAGCCAGATCCAGTGCTGGAATTGTAACGAGTGGGGTCACCACCAAAACCAATGCTCGCAGCCGTGCTCAGCCGGCAGAGGCCGGGGCAGAGGCACGGACCGTGTCTGAATGATGTGTATGTAACGTCACGATGGCGTAGACAATTTGCTTTGCGGAATGCTTAGCGGTTGAGGTGGAATGCCCAACCTTAATGTAACTCTTGGGGACGAAACCCTAAATTATAATGAACTTTAAGCCTGCGGGCTGTTTTCCCTTGTGTTTCAGGTCTTGAATTGTCTGGGGAAGAGATTGGCGAAGCCGTCCCCTTGTGTGAGCAGGATGTTCCTGTGCCTCACGTTGCGGGTAGACTTAGGGCACGTGCTTCTTTTTGGCGGACGTTCGTACGCTCTTCGTACGTGATGTCGTGGATCGAGAACGGTTTCAATTTGAAGTTTAAGGATGGCAGGGTACCGCCTCGCGTGCACCTGCCTAATCACGTTTCTGCTGTTAGGCATACTGCCTTTGTCACTAAGGCTGTGCAGGAGTGTGAGCTTATGGGCGCCTTGAGGGACGTGTAGGTAGGGGTGGTGTACCCTTCTACAGACCTCGTCTCCACACGGGCCTTATGACCTAAACATGATTGGGTATGGTGTATACCTTCAATTTGAATGCTTACGCGCGTGATTCGGTGGTGTGGTGGGTTTCTAAAAAATTATTGAAAATATCATGCCAATTGACAGACCTTTGTGAACTGGCGAATCAAGAAAATCACTACCCCTATGGCATTATGCATCCATTCAGAAGCATACAAGTGAAATATCAACCAATGGCGCATATGGCAACTAAATTTAGGTCATAATTGTGCCCGGATATGCGGGTAGCACCAGTGGACCACCGGGGGTGCCTGAAAAAAATATTGAAATTCAATACTTGTAACAGTATTGAATACGATTTCAATACTGTCACAAGTATCGGCGGGCAGTAGCCACCTATCAGATATTTAAGGCCCGTATGGCTGGTGACGGCAGCAGAACCACAGGCTATCTCCCTTGGGAGACTTCGACGGCTACCCCAGAAATATCAGCTTTCAGACTGCTATTTATATTTGCAGCTCTATTTCAGCTGGTGGTGTCACATCTGGATGTGTCTCAGGCCTTTATGCATCCTAAGCTTGAGTTCCCTGTGTGGATCCAGTTTCCCTCTGGCTATACTTTTAAGGGTTACAGCTATGCATTACTTTCGTATGCACTATATGGTCTCAAGATTGCCGGTGCATCATGGCAGAGGATGGTTAAACAGTTTATGCTCAGTTTCCAGTACATGGGACACTCATTCAGACAGTCTACACATGATGCCTGTATCTATTTCATTTACACGCCTACGGTTAAGGCTATGTGTGTGGTATATGTGGATGACTTTGGTATGGCTTGTTCTACGGCTCTTGAGAGAGCCTTCTGGACAGCTTTCAGAGCGACCTTTAAAGCCAAACACCTGGGTCCTATATCTTCTATCCTTCAGATGACAGTACAGCATGATGATCATGGAGTCTACCTCAATCAGTCGCGGCAGATTAAAGACCTTATGACAGCAAATAACATACCCGAGAGGCTCTTCCGCACCCCTATGGACTCTAAACCGGTAATAACAAAACCAGCAGACCCTGACCTCACACTGGTCAAGCCCTATCGGTCTATCCTTGGGTCTTTGCTCTGGCACAGCCGAACCTCACGGCCAGATATCTACTATGCTGTTATCACAGTTTGTGGCCTGTCCCTCGGAGGACTCGATGAAAGCTCTTATCAGAGTTGCACAGTATCTGGACTGCACGGCACACTACAGGATGGCCTTCTACTACCCTGATAGGCCAGCACGTGTGCTCACACTATTTGTGTACTCCGATGCTGACCTGGCTAGAGACTTGGAAAATTCAGCTAGATCATGCTCTGGCATGGTTATATTCTTCTGTGGTATGATTCTACAATATGGTACAGTCAGACAGACTATTACAGACACATCATCTACAGGTTCAGAATATGTAGCAGCATCTACTGCGGCTCAGCGGGCGGTGTCTCGCATGTTTATGCTGACAGAAATATTCGGGTATATTCAGCACCCTATTCAGGGGCAACCGCCCTCTACTACTGGCCTAGATTCTGAAATCACTGCAGCAGAACGGGTCGCCACTGATATTGCATTCAGTTACCCTGGATTACAGCCAGGCACCCTCCTTACTAAGCTCCTGGACTATACTACACCTACGGGTACAGGAGTCGGTGGTGCCAGGCCTGATGGCAAGTCAGTAACAGATGAGCTTGAAATCTATTCAGAATCAGACCGTAAGCCAGTGGACTATCAGAATATGAGAAGCACAGAGTACCTACCAGCCTCAGCTGCCTGCCCCAGATTAGAGCTTCCAATCCCTCTTCTACTGGATAATGATGCATGCAGGTATATTGCTGAAAACATTCCACTATCCCAGAAAATTAAGCATGTTCTGGTCAGATTCCATATGCTCAGAGACTTTGTCAGACTGGGCTGGATTATGTGCTGGAGGGTACCTTCGGAGAAGAACTTGGCTGACCCGTACACCAAGCCAGTTCCTCCCACCAAGAACACTGTGCCCTACTTCAGCATGCTCTTTGACAGCTACATGGATATGCAGAAAGCAGTTATTCAGGCTGCCAGATCTTTTGGATTTTCGACATGGAGGCCTACTCAGAAAGCAACAGCTTGATCTGACTGTGAGTACCCTCTGTTTTGTCCTGTTTTGGGTTGTGTATCTGACTGTGCCTTGCAGGTACTTTGTTGCAGGTACTTTATGATTTGGATTTGAATATATATCTACGGAATACAACCAGCTGATAGTTTGACAGTTAGCCTAGAGGTTTAGCAAGCATGCACAAGACCTGTTATGTGAATGCTGCATGCCGTACCTTGACTCCTACGACCTTATGTACCCTTCGGGGACCCGTGACCGGCACCTGTCTCGTACGTGAGAGCCTCTGCCTCCACCAGTTGTGACCCTCCCTACATCTTCCCTTGTCTATAAGTCTGACGGTGATGGGGTGACCTGGACCTGCCTTCGGGTACTCCTTGTCATATCCCTGGCGAAGCATCCGGCTGCATGACACCGCGGTGTGCGGACCCCGCCGAGGGCACAGCAGCACACTATTCCCCCGGTGGAGGAGTGGCACTAGAGACAGGGAGCTGATAGGTCTGCCAGGACCGTGTGGACTTTGTCCAGCTTTTTGGGGTTTTCAGCCCTGGCAGACATGATTGTGGTTCTTTCTGGTCTGGAATGGAGATTGGTATGAGTGTATGCATTCTGGTCTGCCCACCTCACTCGAGGTGGTGTGCTGGATTTGGCACGCCGACAGTGTCATAGTCATCTGTGTCATCACCGATACGGCTCGACTACTATGACTACTTCACTGTCATCAGCGCCATCTCCGATATCGACTTCGGTAGTAAGACAGTTCATTCTAGCATCTGTCATTTCCACACCCGACTTCCCGTAGGGGCTGTCATCACATTCTTTCAGCGGAAGCTATATCACTTCGTATTATCTTGTGTATAACTTCACAGTTTCACGGTTGACATATGCGAGCGTAGCACCCTGTTAGTAGTGCTTCACTGTGTGTGTTCTCACACTATCCTCGGTTGAGGAAGTACCATTCCTGTTCAGGATGCTTGGTGAGGCATCCGGGCAGGACCCCGAGGCTTTGAGGCAGCTGTATGGGACCCAGTCCCTACGGTCTGGTGGGGCCACGGCGGTGGCTGCGGCTGACCAGGTTACTGATTTCGAGTTCAATCAGTACGGTGGCTGGAGCTCGTCGGCGGCTGCGGCCACCTACAAGGCTACCAATCTCAACCGCAGGCTGGCGGTGTCCAGAAGCATGCCCCATGCTCAGCAGAGTAGGCGGCCCTTCTTGCCTGATTGCTTGATTTGCTGCCATGCATTGTACGTGCACTGCTTTGTGGTGATCTTTGTGTGCTTGCACCGGCCGGGTTTCCATTCACATATGTGTCATATGTGTCATGCAAGCTGGGCTATGTAGCCGCAGCTGATTAGAAAACTGATGGTTTTTTGATCAATGTAGTATGACAGGCAGTATGATTGTCATACGGAGCGGATCTGAAAACTGAGGTTTTCTGATCAGTCGGAGGCCTAAGAGGCCAGCTTCGCGGGTACTGAGAAGGCTTCTTGCCGTGTTACTATGAGTGTGTGGACTTTCCCACCCGCCCTCCCTTGTGCTTCAGGTACGGATGTGGAGAGGCCGCTCTCGGTGCAGGAGCTGCATGACTTGGAGGACCTGGAGCAGCTGGGCTCTGAGCTGGAGGCTGTGCAGATCCGGCCCGCAGAGGGCCAATCGGCTCATTAGAGTGTAGGTAGAGGAGACTAGGACCTGTGCCTGTTCAGTGCCGACCGTTGTGATGAGAGGTAGCTACAGTTATCCTTCGATGGGGGGCTGCGAAGCTGCCTCATGCTGCTTCTCATCTAGGCATTGTTCAGTAGGCTTAGCTGGGTGATGGCTTTGTTATTGCCGTCATGCCCGACTCTGTGCTGGAGCGGGTAATTATGCTTTTTGAGGGTTTCAACCCTGGCTTAGCATTTTTTAGGTCCATAGTCTGTACTCTTTAGGGTAATGATAGTATTTGTGGGCCTCAGTCCTTTGGCACGAGGGGCATGTGCCCGCATGCAGAAGGCTGGGGTCGGGTCGTGGGACCCTGATTCCTGTTTGATGGGAGTCCTTGATTTTTGGCACTTCTGGATTTTTCGTATTATTATTTTTGTAATTCCACACGCAGTGCACCGGCCGGGTTCCATTCACATCTGTGTCATATGTGTCATGCAAGCTGGGCTATGTAGCCGCAGCTGATTAGAAATTTGTGTTTGACCTTTCGCTTTGTACAGTGGACACAGTAGTCTTTCATTTCACTCATCACTGCACTGTTTGTATCAGATTCTTTGTATAAATACAAAATATAAACGAATGATGAGATGATCGAACGATCAGATTCAGATGGCCTACAGGTGAACAGGCCTAGCGGAGATCTCAAAATTGAGATCGACCAAGCCTACAGTAGTACAAACAGAGTTGAAACAGAGTTGAACATCAGCATCATCATCAGATCACCAGACGGGAGAGTTCAGACCAGGGGTGGACAGGTATATAATCGTTTGGCTTATATAAGCCGATTATATCGCTAATGGGGATATAACTATAAGCGTCGAAAATCAGGCCAAAAAGACGCTTATATTATATCCGATATAAGCGTCTTTGCTTATATAACTATAAGCGCATATATCGGCATATAAGCGCTTATATCGGCGATATAAGCGCTTATATAAGCGCTTATATCACCACCACCTGGGCTGATATATTATACTGGTACTTTTATGGCTTTTAGTAAATGTTTGATTTATTTTCTTTTATATATTTTCTTGGCTTTTTGATTTCAATATGTGTCTACACACTGTGCACTGTCATATTCCGCTTGTATGACGTATCACTAAATAAAATCAGATATAGAAAATCCTGAATTCGCCCACGAACTGCTAAATTTAGGGGATTATAATCATTAAATTGTGCTTATATAAGCGTCAACGCTTATATTATATCGACGCTTATATAAGCGTCGATATTACCATTATATCACCTCGACCCACGGTTATATAAGCGCTGACGCTTATATCTCAAGAATCGATATAACTGTCCACCCCTGGTTCAGACCGACGCGAGAGTGACGGATGAAACCATACCTAACTGACTTGTTGCAAGCAATTTTCAAGCATCAAGGCACAAGGGGGAAGCAAGGGGAATAGACACGGGAATATTCCCCTTCGCTTGGGTGGAAGCAGGAAAGGAAGGCAACGCTCGTAACTCGTAACGGTATGTGCATAAAATCCTCAAAGATCAGTCATATCATGAGCCCCTTTTCTCCCTGACTTATTATGACTATAAGGCGGCCGTGATATGCCCAAGATTTTCGCCTAAGTTGCTTTTTCTTTTTTCCACAAAAGTGAAAGCGCACACGACACGACATGGAGCTGCGCCCTCAGGCCAGCCGTTATGCTAGACGGAGATGTATTTGTGGGGTTCGCGAAAGCACTGTGTGCGTTGTGATTGCGAACCAGTTATGAAACATGCACAACAGTAGCATGTCAAGCGAAGATTGTGATACGCGTGCTCCACTCACTGCAAGGAACCGGACGTATTCGTCAAAATGGAAAAACGACTGTCCTTATTTTCTCTATTTGTTGAATAAGCATAACAGTGAAATTGATGCCAGAGAGCAAAATTACATTGTGTATGCCGCTTACTTTTGGTGCAGCACGCATAGTAATGCCGAAAGTGATTGTGCCTTATTTTCAGTGCGTTAATCTCAAAATTAACCAGCACTTTTGAAATGGAAGTGGCAAACACTTGAGTTCTCGTTGCTGTGCCAAACTCGCCGTGCAGACGCAAGCTATTTCCTGAGTAAATTCGACCGATGTCACACCTCATTTTACGTCCGTATGGTTACTTCACATTGCACCTTTTCAAGTCGACCACTGACACCTTGTCGCGTTGTGGGTGCACGGGTTCAGTTGTTTCCCACCATGCTGTTGCTCGTTTACGTCGTGGGATACGTCTTGGCTGCCGCGAGTGAGATATGGGCGATAAAAGAGATCAACTACAACTTTTATGCGCAAGTGCCGACGCTCTCTGCAATGATGCTGAATAGCTATTGGCCAATCCAGGCGTTGATATATTGGCGGGTGCGGCAAACCCAGGAGCCTCCAGAACGCGACGGCTTTCCTTGGTATGCATACACAGTCTTAGGATTTTCCGCCGGCTCAGTTAGCACTTTGCGGTCTATCGGAATAAACGAGCTTGATGGCGTGATTTATGTGATCTGCTCCAACACGGAGGTGATTTTCTCCGCCGTTCTGTCCGTCCTTGTCCTCAAGAAGCGTCTCAATGTATATCAGATATCTGCTGTATTGCTAGTTTTGGGAGCGGTGATATTCGCGGTATGGGATCCTTCTCGACCGGGTCTTGGTTCGGCGTTCGATAAGGCGCGTGATTCAGAGCACGGCCAAGCAAGCCACGCCCAGACCATGTTCATTGCTGGGGTAACAAGCACGCTTGCGAGCCGCCTGCTGTCGGCCCTCAACAGCATCTTGGCCGAATGGTTTCTCGGCAAAAACAAAAAGTCCACGTGGTGCGTTCAAGAGCTTCCCCTCGTCACCGCCATAGTTCCATCGGTACTTCTGCCATGGTCCCTAATTATCACCAAGGAAAACACTGCCGAGTGGGGGAAGCTGACTCGGTCCGATGCCCCCGGGCACGCTTGGGGACTGATCTATTTCATTCTGCTCGCGCTTTCGATGGCCAAACTGGTAGATCGTCAATGCAAAATGAACATCATTGCAGAAAAAAGTGCAGTATTCTTTGAGGGTGTGGACGCCATGATGAAGTCGGTAGCGGGTCTGGGGGCATATGTGTTCTTCTATAATATTGAGAAAGTTGATACAAAATGGAACGACTTCATAGCGATGGGGGTGATTGTTTTAGCCTTAGGTCTCACTACCTATGGTGAGCAAGTGGAAAAAAGAAGAGAGAAATATGAGCAAAAGTTTACTCTTGAAGAGGGCCAGCTGCGCAGCCCACTTCTTGAAGGAGGTGGAGAGGACAATTAAAAAGGGGCGTAAGCATACATGGGTGATGCTATAGGGGTTCCACGCAGTTACAATATGCGGTTTGACGCAATTTGCAGTTGAGTGTCAGGTAATATGTGAGTGTGAACTTATCACTTTTGGTCTAGATGCCCTTCCATTTGCCTCTTCTATTCCAGGTGTGTGCGGCCTTTATCGGTGCGTGTATCAAGGTTGGAGATCTAGGCAGCTTTAACCGTTAGCAACCTTCGCGTTTCTTATTTTTATTGACATCCAACTAAATGCACATGTTTCAATATATTAATGTGCATTTCAAAGTACGAAATATACTTTATTGTGTCTCAAGCTTTCAACTAGTGGTATCGATGACCTACATATTTCAGCAAGTATGCCGGATTACCAACTTATCCTGAGGGAATTATGCACTATCTCGGTTGAATGATGAAGAGACAAGATAACTTGAGGAGGGTATACCATGTGGACATCGAATGCGTTCGTTGTTAATCGGCACGACACACGAGACGCATTAGAGAGCAAGCGCGGCTGTCCCGTAGAGGGCAAAGTGTGAAAGTGTATGCCGAATCGATATGGACCATCGCATTTGGTAATGTGCCGGCATATTCTAACACAACAACTGAATCGTGGCAGCAAATCATCCGCTCACATGGCGATATACGCCCCCCATGAAATATTAGTCTATTACTGCCAAATGGCTTATCTAGAAAGGTGGTGTTCGAAAATGAACAAAGTTAATAATGGCAAAGCACACCAGGTTTGTCCTAAAAGTACCTAGCTTGCACAGTCGACAAAGTCACTTCCTACATATATCATAGTGGCATCGTTCCTCAGGAGATGCCGTCCGTTTGGATTACATTACCTTCTTTCGTCGTACCCTCCGGGCACAACCCCCCCCCCGCCCCCCCTAAGGTGTCGTGTTACTCCGGAACGACTATCACAACTACAGTCCCTGGAATAGGTGGTTGTCCCAGGGGTATTCCCAGGAGTTATCTATTATCCAGTATGCAATATGATCGGATCTTATATACTTTCAGAATATCTTTCTATTCATATAAACCCAGACAGTTATTGCAAGAGTTATTGTTTTCTGTTGTCCAAGTCTGAGAGACCAACTCAGTGATCTCTCTTTATTCACCACCCTGAGCTCACAGATTATTTCCCCTAACTGTTCGCTCAGATGAATGTCACATTCCCTTACTATTTCTCCCAATAGTCCCCTGATATCAATTTCAGGCATTCAGACACCCCTTATCGTGAGGGGGTCTCAGCTACGTCGTGCCCCCTGGCACAACTCTCCCCCCCTTAGGAGTGGACTTTCCTCTGAAACCACGACTAATGCATGAATCTACATATAATGGCGTACAGGGGTCTCGATAGCTGCACTCGAGGTCCATCTGCTCATCAGCGTGACAGAAGGGCTTCATCAAGGATCACGCTGCCAACGCTCATCCCCAAATTCACCCGACCGCGCACAACTAATATCTAAGGCAGGTCTTCAGTCTTCGTCTCTTCCTCGCCGTAAGTTAATCGCACTCCGTCGGCACCTCCGAAGGTCAAGTGCTGGAACAGATGTCGTAGTAGATGACTCGGGACAGGAAACATAGCATGGGACTTCTGCATTCCTGGTGTGTCAACCCTGGGTGCAAGCTGTGAGGTTTCAGGATGCATTCCTGTCGCCCATCGGTATGGACAAGGGGTAGCCGCTGTGCATTGCAGCAGGGGCTCGGGCGGTGGCGAACTCGTCCAGATACAGGTGGGCTTCTTGTATCGTTTCCCATACATGCAGTACGTGCAAGTAAGAGGCGCCGGGAGTTGGCTCATTACCGGCCTGAAACGCAAAGCGCTGGGGGAACGGCCCATCGGGTTCTCCACATACCAGTGTTGAGGTCGAAGGTACTCGATGATGTCTAGGGTGCGTTGTACGCACGCGTCCGCTATCACAAAGTCTGGTGGACCTCCCCTAGTACGAGCCTGGCTGTACTGAGTACAAGGGGTAGCATAATGATTGGGGAATAGATTGGTGCAAAATGGGGAATAGAAATTCTGTCCATTTCTGGGGAATAGATTATATGTCACATGCCATCTATCGTTTGTACTATCAACTATGAACTATCACTACTGTAGGTGTCCACCACTCGTGTCCACCGCGGAGGTATAAGCGCAACGCGGTTCAGCGTGTGCAATATTTTGCGTCTGGCACACCCCCTTCTTCTAAACAATTTATTGCATGTAGCATGAAGCATAATTTTTTCCACCTTTCGATTCTAAAGCGTTTGTATTCATTAGGAGAATGCCTTTCGTTTGAGCTATCGATTGGCCCCATCCGCAACCGCATCAGCTTAGCGTTCAGTCGCGACTGCAAGCTAAGTTGGTGCGGTGTGAGATGGTTTCAGCCACTTGCGGCTTTGCATAATAGGGGTTTTCGTGAGAATCTTCTCACGAAACTTGGCAGTGACATTGTTCATAGCAATATTAGTGCACCCTCAAGAGCATATGGCAAGCCGTTGAGTATATTAAAGATGGCCGCGTGCTGGCATGATGCCTTTTGGGTTTGAAACCCAAACCCAAACATGCCAAACCGCGAAGGGCTTCCCGTGAGTTCCAGCGCACGCAACTTTGGAAAATATATTGATAAGATGTATATATTTCACATTTCTGAAGTGCAAGGTTTGCGATAGGTTGTGCGCGAAGTTAACATATTATTTCTTTGACTCGGATTTATGAGTTTGAATATCACGCTAAAATCTGTGTCAAGGAAATTGTTATACCATTTTGCGCACAGACTTTCTTAGACCTTATGCTTCGAATATATCAAAGATAAATATCTTGGCAATATTTCTACGCAGTTACGTGCGCTAGAACGCACGGGAAGCCGTTTGCTGTTTAGCATGTATTGGGTTTGGAAACATTCGAACCCAAGCCCAATAGATCTGCCAAAGAAATAAATTGATGGTTTTGCCAACAAGTTATCTCAGGCCTTGCGCTTCTGAGAATTGAAAGATATACGTCTTGTAAATATTTGTGCATAGTTTCGCGCGCTATAACGCACGGGAATTACTTTTCAGTTTGGCATGTATTGGGTTTGGGTAAACTCGAACACAAACCCAATAAATCTGCCAAAGAAATAAATTGATGGCTTCGTGCACAAGGCTTTTGAGGCCTTGGGCCTTTGGCAACTAAAAGATATACATCAAATCGACCATCAAATTCAAAAAAAATACCATTGCTGTGACTGCCAAACCAGAAGTGGACCCTGACACGGGAACAATTAAATATCCCGATCTTCAATATGTCCAAAGGAAGGAGTTCTGGAAAATTTTGGCTTGGCACCGTCTTTCCAACAAAGTCGTCCCATGCTCACTTGCGGAGTACTCGAATAGAGCACATGGCATTCATGAAGCACTCAATGCATGCAAGTTTGAATCGGGCGATCCGAAAAACTGCTACGCAATAAGAAGATGCCTCTTAGACATTTTGGTGGATGACAGAAACCTGGACAAAAACGGGTGTGAACTTTTCTCCAATCCACTAAATGCCCACCCTAGAATCTACTCGAGAAGATGCATACCCACCGCAAGAATGAAAAAAGCCCTCAAGCCTTTCTGCCATCATGGGAAAATTGGCTTTGATGGTCTCGCTTGGGATGCCTATGTGGACCCGATAACAGGCATTGGCAGAATCGTTTATGGAAACCCCCCTTTCGATGGAAAAGATAAGGGGAAATCTTCGGCGGTTATGACCACCTTGGAAATGGGCCATAAAGCGGCCAACACTGTCCCTGGATTTTCAGGAACATGGATTCTTCCGCTGTCCCCCAAAAACCAAAAAAGATGGTTTGATAAAGGCTTTAAACTTGTTTTCAGATTCCCGCATAACACTATCTCATTCATCCCACATGGTTATTGGACGGGTGATGACCCCTACGCTCTCCCAGGTGGTGGGTGCTATAAAGATGACTTTTCGGATGTTGTCATTATAGCCATAGACAGTGCACCTAGTGACATCCAACCAGCCTTTGACTGGAGGTCTACGCAGAAAAAGATTGCCAGATGGTTTCTTAACGTCCTTCCCAAGTCTAAGGTCACGAAGAAGAGACTAGAACACACAGGAGTTAGTCCCGATATTTGGAAAGAAGTTATGAACGAAAGAGACGAAGTACTCCCCTCTTCACTCTGTCCATGGCCCACGCAAGACCCTCCTTATCATCAGAGTGATAACGAGTCCTATTATGGTGGCCACTACGACACGACAATCACTAATGCAAATTCCAAGTCCTTCAGGAGCACCGTGAAATGGCCCAAAGCTCTTACACTCATGGGATACCTCCCCCCTCTTTTGGCACCGTTCTCAACACGATAGGTGTACCTCGTGTAAAGATTAAACCACTTCTCAAAAAACTTTCAAGAATCTGCAGGCAACACACCAAAAACAGGCGAGACGTGTTTAAGTTAAACACAACCACCACCTTAAACACTGACCCACATACAGTTGACATCTCAAGTAATGAAACCATGACAGAAACAGAAACCGTTCAACAGTCAAATGATTTCCTTCAAACCCTCTTACAATAATTTTCAAAGACTTGCAATATAGGATGGGTTGGGAGCTGCGAGTGTAAACTCCCGGCCCCCAACGAGACTCAAAGGGGCGGGGCCGACCCCCCCACCCCCACCCTCCCTCTCCCCCGCCCACCACTGGCCACCTTTCTCAACGTCTCCAAAAACCCTCTGAATTCTTCGGCTTCCCTCCCCACCACTCGGATTCAGCCACCCCTCCACTTTCCCGGCCATGGCTGCTTCTCCATCTTCTAGAGTTTTTTTGCCTAGCACTTAGCTTTTTCTCTAGATGTCACCCCGCTGACAAGGCGGGCTGAGCCCCTTTTTGTGGGCGCGCTGTAGCAGAGGGAGTAGCCCCTGGTGTTTTCACTAGCCTGCTTTGCAGGGATACTGCACTCTCAGGACTTTGTCCCCTTTGTTAGCGTAAATGTTTTATTATTATTATCAATATATACATCTTAGTAATATTTTTGCAAAGTTACGTGCGCTGGAACTCACGGGAAGCCCTTTGCTGTTTGGCATGTTTGGGTTTGGGTTTGCGGTTTACCCAAACCCATGATGTGTAGCACGCGTTTTGCGCATAGCTTACATCAGAGGTTGTGCGTTTGAAGGTGCACCAATATTGCTGTTAGCAATATTGGTGCCCAGTATCGTGCGCTAGAACGCACGAGAACCCCTCCGCTGTTTGAGTTTTTATGCGATGTGCATGAAAGTTAAAAGGGCCTGTTTTGGAAAATGTTTTCCTAATGTAATTTACTCGCAAACAGTGTGGGGTATACGTGCAGTGAAGCCTTAATTTAATATTCACGGCCGTGAATTCCAGATTCGGGACGGCGTAAACGGTACGTTTATGTCATGTGAGAACTGAAGTCGGCTTGGTTGCAAAGACCTGTCTGGTATTTTCTCTAAGTATTTTCTCTAAGTATTTTCAGACGTGTTGCCTAAGTGACCAAAAACCGAACGATCGGCGATCGAACGGTTTTTGGTCACTTTGAGAGTGAGATCGTGAGTTTAGGCTTGGTGACAACACGCGAGACAACACTAAGTATTTTCAGACGTGTTCCCAAAGTGACCAAAAACCGAACGATCGGCGATCGAACGGTTTTTGGTCACTTTGGGAGTGAGATCGTGAGTTTAGGCTTGGTGACAAGCTGACAACACGCGAGACAACACTAAGTTGTAAGTATTACAGTCTGAAAATACTTAGAGAACTAGAACACGTCTGAAAATACTTAGGGGAAATACTTACTGTCTGATTTGTTAAATATGCAATTTTAACTAAAGGCGGAAGGTTTTCTCTCCGGGAGTGTGCCCCTGTCCAGCGAAATAAAGATCTCCCTAAGATTGTATACTAATCTGAGTAATCGTTTGCTTCAAAATATCATCACATATTCCTACTTAGTATGTGGGTACCCGTTTCGCAAAGAATGAAAACCCATAGCGCACCTATTGCGGGTTTCAAATTCTTTAAATTCCACCCGCTTCCGCCAAATGAACGCGTCAGCCCACAACGAGATGTGTGGTTGACCGTTCAGTCTGTGCAATTTGTTTGGGGAAATCAACGCACACGAAATACTATTTTTGCTAACGCTTCCCTCATTCGTTGCCCAGGCTCTCTTGCAAACGAGCGCGCGAATGAGGGAAGAAACGCCTAGCGGAGGTGGAGTCCACAGAGTTCCCTCTCCCCCGTGTGGTAATTCTGCTCTGCTGCAGAAAATTGTCGGCTCTCGTAGGCGATCACCTTGAGGCCTTCACCACAGTCCTGCATCAGAACTCCCCCCAGCGCTACTCCACTGGCGTCGGTTTGCACCAAAAACGGGGCCGATCCATCAGCCGCTGCTTTAACGTTCGGCAGGGCCAGGACAGGAGCATCCACCATGGCACTCCATGGCACCCACGTTGTCCTTTACCCATCCACTTATCGCTGTGTGCAGCTCCCACGCCATCCCCATTTGCCCTGGGTCCTTTCCCCGCGTCAACTTTTCCACTCCCATCGAGTCATACACATAGGCCTGAGTAGTAAGTGTACGACTACGGTGTCCCTCCGCCCTACACTGACTACCGATAGAGGCGCAAGCGCCTCGATTATTGTGGTAGCATTGTAGAAAATGTGAGATGGTCGGAACACCGTAGTCGTACACTTACTACTGAAACAAAGGGAGGACGAAGTGAGAAGCGGACTAAACGCAAAAAGGGGGAAATTGGTTACAATTCTACATTATCTTTAAGATATATGCATATTATAACCATTTCCCCCCAAAGTTAGAAATTTCTTCTCATCTTGCGTCTAAATTAATTGTTTAAAAATGTGGAATTGTCGATTAAGCCTTTTTGAATTTCACCGTGTTGTCAGAACCAGATTCCAAATAGAACTGCCCAACGGCTGCCGCACCTTCTCCTACAGGCATATTTGCGGGATTTACAAACAAACCTTCCCCTATATACATATTTTTGGCAATTGAAGCGCTTCCGGCACTTCTTAAAGGATTGTTATTTGCAGTTATATATTTATTAGTTGGATCGTCGTTATCATTCTCTACTGAAAGTTGTTGACAAAACCAACGACCGTCGACTCGCATCAACATAGGCAACGTTTTACTTATACCTGCCGATGGATTTGCTATGTTTTGATATGAAAAAATTATAGCGCTGTTATTCGTAACGGTATCTGTGAGGCATTGAATGGCAGGTTTGTTTATATCATCCACGGCTTTTACGCGCATTTGTCCATTGCAATGAAGCACCCCCGTTGCCGAACTAGTGGGACCAATTTCTATTTTGCTAGAAGTAATGATGTCATACGTACTTTGTAAAACTTGATTCAAAAATATCGTTTTGCTTGTTGTTGGTTGTAATGTATCTGCTTGTATTGCCCACAAACCATCACCACCACCACCACTCGTTGGAGGTACCCCGCCGTTAAACGTCGTGCATTGTAAATTTCTGCAAACTAAATCTTTTCCGAAAGAAGCCATGTGTTATTACTATATGCATAACATAAATATAAGCAAAAGGTAGATTATTTAATTCTTCATACCAACAACGCTAAAGTGCAACGCGCGTTATGTGTTATAATTGGGATTGAGCCATACAAGCAAGCCCGAACCAGGTGTCGTTATAACCTTTGTCTCCATTGCTGTACCAATAACACCAACGTTGGTTGTTACTTGGGTGGAATCTACCTGTCCGTTTGTAGTGCATTTTAGAAGTTGCCCTTTTACATAAGACCCATCTAATGCTTTAACGGTTGTAAAACCTTTTGTACATACGAAGCACGAGTTCCCAATGGTACTATTTTGAACACATATCCCTATTGGTGAGCAATTTTGATTTGCTTGTGTTGCAGTTGCCGAACATATTTTGACCCCGTTCACATTTGTAGAGTTGTCATCAAATTGAAGGATGTCACCCGCGGCAATTGTTCCTCCAGTAGTATTTTCAAACGTATAGACTTCACCTGTGTGTGGGACCGCCGATATTGGTAGTGACGCTGCATATGCGCTAGAAATTGTTGTCAACGGTATTCCGGCTGTGGTGATTGATGCCGTCGGGGCTGTGTAACTAAAGTTTAAACTATTTGTAAGAATGACGCTTGTAGCGTCTAAATCCCCCGTAAGATTAATGTTAGAACCACTATTGCCGACTGCAAGAACTTGTGCAAGGGATCCTACACTACCAGAAGCGACTGTTCCGCTTCGTATTTCTCCACTTAATGCATCGTAATACAGTTGCAAAGTTTCGGTTGCTATATCAGGTGAAGCTCGTATTGGCTTAACCGTAAATGAATCGGGACTGCTTTGGTCTAAAGCGGCTCCAGTTCCATTAATAATTATTCTATTTGAAACGTTGTCACTTTGCCTATTGGTATTAAAACCAGCATAACTACCTAAAAATGTGCAATTATTCCCCGCTGAATATCCACCACTTTCTCTTCCGATAGCTACAACGTTATTGACTGAAGCGCCATTAAAGTTACAAGCATCGTCGCCAATCGCAACCGAAAATGACGGTGCTGTGTTATAACATGCTCCTGAACCTATAGCAATGGTGTCTTCACTTGTGGCAGAGTTTGTAGTCATTGCATTGCGCCCGATAGCGATCGAGCGTTGACCTATGTAGTCGCAGTTTGTAAACCCTTGAGTGTTTTCTCCTATACTAATTTTGCCAAGCCCTCCTGTACCCGTTTCCACCCGAAAGTTTGTTCCCTTTATGCTATCTTGCAAAATTGTAAAATCGCCAGAACCGCTAAATGCCACATCTGGAACGGTGCTCGTTGCACCACGGGTGGTTACGTCTTGGAGAGTAGACGTATCGGGTTGCGAAGGCAAGTTGGTAAGTGAGGAACCATCACCGATAAAACCTGCAGCAGTTATGGTGTCGGTTGTTATAGCACCCCGAGTAGTCACGTCTTGAAGAGTGGATGTATCGGGTTGTAAAGGCAAATTGGTCAGTGAGGAGCCATCGCCTATAAATGAATTTGCCGTTATATTTGCGGTTGTAGTAGCACCCAATTGACACACGCCATTTAAATCTTGCGCACCGCCACCACCTCCCGGAACATTAACTAATCCTGAACCATCCCCACTTAAAGTGTATCCCGCACCAACCACAAAATTACCATTGCAAAGCACGCCCGAGCCATCAAGATTCATCGTAAGTTGACTCATATTAAGCTCCGAGGTGCCATCTTCCCCTATAGACAATCGATCTACATCTCCCGTTGCTTCTTTTGATGTTATAACAAAATTTTGGTCAGTCTCGTCAAGCTTAAGTTCAAATTTAGTCGTCGAGATTGGATTGTTGAGAACAAAGTCATTGATTGCGATGCCTGAATGGATTTTTAATGAACCATCAGTCAGCAATGACATTTGCTCACGTTCGTTTGTAGGATCTTTAGTATCAATGAATTTGATATCATTTTGGTATTTAATGTCGCTAGCCATGTGTAATGTTTCTAACGGGTTGCTAACAGAGCCCAATGATTGACATTGGACTGTTTTGAATATTGCATTTTTGCCAAAACTGGACATAAATATGTGTGTATACAATAGAGTTAATAAAAAAACGTGCCAGCGATGGGCGGTAACGGCGTGTTTATGGGATGTTCCGGAAAGTATCCAATAATATTAATGGCATTTACCTTATCATCTCGTCCGAGCAGTGTCGGTTTGTATCCATATAATGGATTTACATTACTTATTTTTGCTGGTGGTTGTGTGATATCGTTTATCGTCTTACATGGCAGTTGTTGCATAAAAGGGCTACGAGCGCCGCTCATTTGTATCATACACATTGGTTGTTGAATTGTATTGTTACCAATTGGTAAGCCTAAAGATGTTGAATATAAACCGGGTTGTTGTGACATAAAAGTATTCTATATATTATTGCACCTAAAAAATAGTGTGTTGCTTATATAACGACCTCAATCATTCTACCTTGACCGATTCTTAATATGCTAGTGCATGCACAAACGACAAACACTTCGTTAAGTTTTAGTTCATCTTGTGTTGCATCTATTCCAACGGAAGTTTGAAAATACATACTTGTATTCAATCCACGACTATCCAATCCTGACATGCTTCTTACTCCCATCTCATTGGGCATATTTAGTCGTACCATAGCTGTAAAGAAGTGATTGTACCAATCGAGCAAGCTATTGATTTTACATCCAGGTCGCACTGAATATTGGTCGGCTTTTGAAACACACAACGTGTTGAAAAATCCTATCGCGTCGTTGCGATAATTTGGGATATAAAGATTATTGATATTAAATTGTCCGCTACCAAGTCGTCCTGCTTTGAAATTAAAATATGACGGAGTATAACTTGGTCCTATAATATCTGTGTATTCTATCAACCCTTCGTTTTTGTCTCGATAATCTTGTTTACGTTGAACAGCGTATATTTCGTCAATGGATTGAGCGCTTAACGAAAATCGTGTCGATTTATCCATCGTATTATGGGACTCGGTGAATGTAAAATAGTTTTTAAATGGTATTTGTAACATGCCATCGCTTTTTAATTTTGATTCAATGGCAGAGTCGTACACGCCCGTAGAAAACGTGATGGTTTCAACGGTAAAAAATATATCTTTTAAAGAAAATGCACCTTTATTTATAAGTTCGGTTTGTGCTTTTGCGTCTAAACCCTTACCTATTTTCTTTGAATCTTGAATTGCTCCAAGTACCTCTGGTCCGCTCAAATATATTCTCATTTGCATTGAAGGCAGTAATGAAGTATCTACATACGTTGGTTCACAACTGCCGATAAACGACAACCAATTTTGTAATATATAAGGATGATAATTTTGGTAATATTTGTCATCATTAACTTCAATTTCTTGATTTTGCAGCACTCGCTGATATGTGGAAGCTTTTGAAAACGTGGTGTAAATGTTGTCTAAAATTGTGCTTACCGTATTATATTGTTGAAAGCCACTTTGCAATTGTATTCCTCCTGCGTAAAGTTCTACTCGCTGAATCAGCTTATCTAGTCCGTTCGGCAATTGAGTACGTAAAATATCGTTTGCAGCTGCATCATTGGTAAAAGCCAAATCGGCGTCATTAGCCCGAGCGGTACAATGCATTGCAATGCTCTTCATGTTTACCACTGAATTTACGGGCAAATTCAATGTTATTACGCCATTTTGTATTGCTTCAGTCATGTTTGTCGTTTCCAATCGGAAATAATTGGTTTGATAACCGCTCAATTTGTTGAGTGCGAACGCTAATGAAAACGGCAAGCTCATTGTGTATAATATATACAATTAAGACAATAAAATATTTTACATCGTAGCCAGTTCTTTAACCGCAATTGACATACTATAACTTATACTTCCATCTCGGGCTTGAGTTTTGCTTACGAGGGGAATTGGGCGTGCTTTGGAATCTGTAAGCGTAAATTTTAAGTCTGTTAATTGACTGCCTTGAATTTCGATTGCAAAATTATCATTTGGGTTAATGAAGTTGATAAAATTAGTTGTTAAATCTGATGGCAGCAAAATTTTGGCAAATATATCACTGGCTAACAATGAATTTGTCCTTACATTGATTCTGGATAAGTTGGTGCTTTCGGCATTATGTGTGGGTAAACTGCTTATACGCAAATACAACGCATCATTTGTTTGTAAATTTCCGGGAAAGAAGCTTGTAAAAACCTGATTTGGCGTAACTTCATTAAACATATCGGTTAACTCTTGTACGGTGGACAAGCCGGTGACATTTCTTACAACTCGACCCCCTAAAACTTGATCAATGTCATTATACTTACCTTCATCTTGGACACCCACGGATGATGTTAATGCCGCTTGCAACGGACCAGTTGCGTCAAAATCTTCCTTGATGGAAAACGCCACAAATTTGATATCGGTTACGGCTGTTTTTAAGTCAATCTGAAAATGATTTTGGTAGTCTGCGGGGTCTCCGTTAAAGGTGACTTCCACCTGCCCTGTATACCCGAAATTTTCGGTCAACGTTTGGGTAATGGCAGTTGCCAAAAATGGAGCAATTTGGGACAACAATGTATAATTGCCCGGAGGGACGATAACGCTAAACAACTTGTTGTCCGATAGTCTTGCAATGTAAAACGTGTTGTTGAAGGAATTGATGGTATACCACGACTTCGCTGCACTAAACGTGTTCAGAATTAATCGCAATTTGCTTGAAGGATAATATCCAAACAATTGTGTCGGAATGCTGATGTCAATCTTACGACTGTCCCCGCTTGCATTATTTTCACTATTTAGATATATTGTTCGTGTCGACAAAATGTTCATTATCTATAGTTATATAGTTTACACATTTTATATCATCGATAGTTTCTCTTGGTTTGGCATCCCCTATTTCAACATTGCCTTTAGCATATTGATCATAAAAGTCGGAGCGCTTTAAATAATCATCGACAAGTAGCTCTATGTGGCATTGGGGAATGTCTTTAAAAAAGGTCGATGCCTCGTGAATCAACAAGTCGCGTTTTAACTTGTCTCCCTCGGAATTCATTTGTTATAATATGTATATTATTAAATTTTGTATGAAAAGGGGGGAAATGGTTATAAACGTGTATACTCTATAAGAAATACCAAATTGTAACCAAAATCCCCCTTTTTTACTTCACTTTTTTGTGCCCTATAATAAAGGTAGGTTGTTTGTTCAATACACCGACGTGCTGCACGTTAGAAGTACCCGCCCCGACATAAACCTTATATTTGACGTTTGGAAGGAAGGAGTGACTTCTATAGGCAGTATTTTCGTAAGTGATACCGGTTGTGGGCGCAAACAACGTTTTATCTTGTTTTAAGCGCCCGGTTGCTTTTCTTAATTTTTCGGTAATCGGGTCGTATACGGGGACTTTGTCGATACGTTTTTCAATAATAGGGTGCAATCCAAGATGTTTTCGTATGTAATTTTTTTCTGCGAATGACTCGGTGACACCCATGGTGGACATGAAATCGGTAAAATTGATCGGAGGTGTTTCAGATAATAACGCACCTTCTACTACACCTTGAGTAGTTCTGAATATATGCTCATCATTAGTGCTAGCCGGTGCGTAGTATCCTAGGTACCCACCCAAGGCACCTCCAGTTAAGCCATTTGCAAGCCCATAACGTCCTCTTGCGACACTGACACGCTCCGTGCTCGGAGAATTGCGCGTATACATTTGTTCGACTGAATGCAACGCAACCAAATCATTTTCAGTGCCAGGTTTAGGTTGCACGTGTACTATAGTATACTTGCTTTCAGGGTGAGGGATTACACGACTCGGAAGGCTTACAAGGTCACCCTCCGTAGAGTAAACGGTTTGCTTCGCGGTAGGTTTTCCCGCGGGTTGCTGCATTGGGTTGATAGCGGGATTAAAGTGATGCCCTTCTACATTATTGGTTTCGGCTATAAAATTACTTTGACCTCCTCCGTTAGAGTGTCCCGTGACTTTAATGTCATACACATTGCCGTACTTAACTTTAACATCGTTAAACGTTCGTTGAGCTTCATGGTATCTTTGTGAATTTCTTTGCCGTCCGATTGCCGTGAGTAAATTGACATACCAATCCTCTATGTTCTTTAATCTAGAAGGGGTTTTCATTAAAGTTTCCAATTTTCTGAATTCTGTGTCGCTGCCCCTATATGAGATAACGGCTTCTTTGGTTCCCGGGCTTACCAACACCGTACTATTTCGACCCGATAAAGTGGAATCGATATGGAAGCCCTCGAGCTCTCGCATAAGCTCTTTCAACTTCGCTTTGTCGTCGTATGCATATGCATATGAGGCGTTTGCCAACAACGCAAATTTCTTTTGTACGGGATTGTCTACGTCTATCACATTGTTGCCTAATAGTTTACTACTGACTTTAGATGGAAGTTTTACGACATCGGCTTCTATCGCTTGCAACAATTCTGCCGTTTGTTTCTTAACTAGGTCTTGTGGCTGATTTGTTGGATGAGAATGATTTTTTATGAAGGTGGATTCTATGGCATTAGATTTAGCGTTTGTTACGACTTCGCGGTTGCGATAATTTTGACGCAAAACTTTCCCCCCACTATTCACGGTGGGTGTGCGTGCATACTCCTCGACGTGTGCATGCTCGTCGGTACCAGAATTATACTTCGGTCTATATTCTTTGCAAAATTTGGAATCGTTGGCAAAAATTCCACATGTAAACATATCTATATGATGTATCGCACAAAATTAACGGGGTACGGCTCGGCTGCGCAAAGCTGTCGTACCACTAGTCGAAACACTGCGGGCCATTTCACTAGGGGATAGATTTAACAAATTGGCTTGGTCCGCTAGTGGGAATTGGGATAAATCTGGAAACTGGGTTGGACCTTGATAATCTCCATCGCCAACACCGTCTGTATCTGATTTGGCGTCGTCAAAAGCAGGGTTTGAATCGAACGGTGACGCGATATCCTGTATGTAAGATGAAGGCGTACTACTCCTTGACGGTGGGGGTGTCGACATTTGCTGGAAAAAGTTGATATCGCCCACACGTGTTTGATTTAATCGACTTAATGTTTGAGCAGTGTACGCGCTTTGCACCGCTGATACCCTATCAGGTTGACTATCGAATAATATGTCCTCGTTAATTCTTGCGACCAAACTATTCGGTTTGACTGGTGCATTCATAAGCGTCGCGTAAAACATGACATTATTTTTTGGCGGTGCAGTTATACTATATGATTTGCCAGCCAAATTTGAGTATTCTGAAAATATTTTATTGCTCGAGGAGGGATTTCTA
The DNA here is from genome assembly GCA_001247695.2 of Cymbomonas tetramitiformis. Taxonomy (NCBI): domain Eukaryota; kingdom Viridiplantae; phylum Chlorophyta; class Pyramimonadophyceae; order Pyramimonadales; family Pyramimonadaceae; genus Cymbomonas; species Cymbomonas tetramitiformis. Next base: position 33,116 of record LGRX02003713.1, read on the forward strand.
AACCCCATTTTGTTCAAACAGTGAGTGCGTGTAGCTTCGTCGGTTAAAATACGTCTCATTTATATTATTATAGACATATAATATTAATAGATGGCTAACTTCGTTATGTATCATGATGATTGTTTTAACGTGCTCCCTAATATAGCCGACTCCAGTATAGACCTTTGCATATGTGATTTGCCCTACCAACAAACTGCTTGCGAATGGGACACGTCAATAAATTTACAATTGTTGTGGAGTCATTTGAAACGAGTCGGGAAACACAATTGTGCATACATTTTCATTTGCTCTACTCGGTTTGGGCACTCACTAATAACCAGTAACCCAAAGTGGTTTCGATACGACCTCGTATTTGAAAAAACGGCGAGCCTAGGCTTTTATCATTGTAATCAAATGCCCCTCCGGTCACACGAAATGATTTACGTATTCTATAATAAGTTGCCGACATACGATCCTCAAAAAACAGATGGTGAACCATATGGGACCCGGCAAGCGGGTCGTCATACAGAGTTGTATACTAAACACTCTAAACGTATCGACACAACCAATACTGACGGTAAACGATTTCCACGCAGTGTCATAAAGTTCTCCAACAAAAATTATAAGTCTAAACACCCTGCAGCTAAACCTGTAGATTTACTGGAATGGTTGATTAAAACGTACTCCAATGAACACGAGAGAGTCCTTGACCCGACGATGGGTTCTGGATCCACCGCTAAAGCTTGCAAAAACACCCATCGAAACTTCGTCGGTATCGAAAACAATGATACTTTTTTTAAAATCGCTTATGAAGCTATCACCATGGGAAGGTGATTAACATATGTCCCATATCAATTTGTTAGGTATGGCATATGCCTCTTTTAGCCGGGAAACCCCCGTAATGTTTGTGGTAGTTGGAAAATGACGACTGCGTTGAGCTGTCTTAAAGTGTTTGTTATACGTTCTTTTTACATCGCAGGGCGTGGACTTGTTGCACATTTTCAGTTTTAAACCGGGTTTGTTTGTCCATATGTTTGTGGCTTTACGATACTCGAAACCATATCGACGATAACAACACGTGTGCTTGTAACGGGATAATTTCTGCATGAAAGCACGATGTTGCAATAATCCACCGTCCGAAGGATTCTCTAGGTACCAATATGTCGGTTGATAATAATCGATAATTTCTAGAGTGCGTATAACGATACTGTCCGCTAACGGCAAATTGCGTGTTCCCCGTGTGTGCGCCTTGGAGTATTGTGTACAAGGAGGTGACGCCCATATGATATCAAAGTATTTCGGAGGATATATTGTGTAATCCCAGCAAAGTATGTCGGCGGTGATATTTGCATTGAAGTTTGGGCAGATATCCAAGCTTGTAATTTGCACACCAGTATCATATTTGTTGTACAGTGCTTTGCCGACTGAACACGTACCGCTGAATAACTCTAACACTTTCATTACCATACTTAAAACATAAAAACGGGGGAGAATGGTTATAATTTGATATTCTCTATAAGATATACACTTTTATAACCGGTTCCCCCCAAAGTAAATCGGCTTGAGGGGTCCATATGATTGTGTATAGCAAAGTACAGAGACTTTGCTTTTGTGTAAGCTTTACAGGTAGCTTGTTAAAACGTGCAAATAATGCAAAACAACTTGAATATATTGTTAAACCTAAAACCTGGTGTTTTTTCTGAACAGTTAGGGCTATTGAACCTACAGTGACTGTCTCTGGTGTCCCGGATGACACTACAGGTTAGGGTTTTCCATAGTGTCTGTCTGATATACTCCATAAAGTGATATGCAAGTGTTGCGTATGACCTACGTAAACTTATTGACTTAACATCCGCAACTCTCCTTTAACAGTGGGGCTATAGTGCACGTGGTGGGTAGGACGGATGAGCAGTAGTTGCTCATCCGCAGCACGAGTGCCACTACACTGGAGGGTTTTTAAACATCGCACGCACACAAATATCAAACAAATATGATATGGAACCGTTGTGTATGACTTACATACACCTAGTGCTTCTACATCCGTGACCATGCGTGGTAGTGGGAAGGCAGTGCACGTGCTAGGCGAGTACGGATGAGCAGTGCCAACACGTTTCAAAGCACACACAATTGCGGAGAGTCTCTGTTAAAATAACGTTATCATTCGCGTGGTTACTTACACGCGAGAAAAGGTCCAAAGGTTAACCAGTGAAGACGAATTGCTTCAAGTCAATTGCTGCACAGAAGTTTCGCACAACACAAGGGGGCTTGCGCATTGCACACTACCTAAGACTCATTCGTTGCAGTCGGCTCTGAGGCAGTCGCACCTTTCTTTGATGACTTTTTATCTTTAGCCTTTAACTGTTCCTCAAGTTTTTTTATAGTCTCTTGCTGCGCTTTTACTTCCGCACTCAGTGCATTCGTTTGCGCATGTCCAACACTTTCCAACTCTTTCTGAAGTTCAAGAATGCGAGAAGTCTGATCGTTGATAACATCTTGCAGCTTCAAGGTGTTGCACGCGTGTTTCGCAGCTCGCTCTTGCTGTTGTATTAAACGAATCTTAAAACCAGCGCGTTGAAACCTGCGCGACTGGCTAACTGCTGACTGAGTGCCCACTGAATGCGCTTGAATATCTACCCCTGAGGTAACTTCGCTTTCTTCTTCGCGAATCTGCTTTAGTATTTTTTGGTTCTTTCTGGAAACAGGAGCAGGCGAGCGAGAGCGCGAGCGTGACACACTGCTTGAATCGGAGTCACGCTTTGCTTTAAGCTTTTGAAGGTCGCTTTCTGCTGTGGCAGTATCATTCGCTAACTTTTCTAGCTTGGGAGCTTTTGCAGCCTGTTTCGCTACGTGTGACTGACGTTTTTTTATTCGCTGAGACGCTAGATGCGCTTTTACGGTCTTGACACCTTCCTCAATAATATCGACAAAACTGTCGCGCAAGCACTCAACATCCGCATTCTCCAAACAATCAGGTACTTCTGTGTACTTCTCTACCACTTCAGATTCGTTGCACCCCAAAAAAGCGTTGACTCCCAACTTGTGGTTTACGTTGTTGCAAAAGAATGGGTCGCGGACTGTGACTGGGTTGCTGCACTTTACATACTCGCCATACTTATCTTTCTGCAACGTTATCGTATCAAAATTTTGAGTATTCTTGACTAAATAGCCAAGACACTTAAAACCGGTCAGTTCGCATCCTAAAGGAACGATAGGATATTCCGAAAGCTGTGTTAACACGTCTATCGCACACGGATCGCTCTTTCCGTCCGAACTTGCGAACGTCACTTGTGTGGAGCCTTCCTCGTGCAACGGGTATACTGAACCAGACATGGGGGGCTTTGCAGTAAACTTTTCTTCTTCAGCCGCGTCATCCACAAACGGATTAGACATAACTGCGAATATTTGTACTGTAACTCAAGGGGAATAGTCCCCTTGCTGTAACTGAACTGGGCTGCAGAACTGTGCAGGACTTAAAACCGTTCATTTAGGTTTTGTGGGAAATCGAGCCACCATCGTCGATTTTCAAATCTTGAGACCGTCGATCGAAAATTAATGCAATCACGTCTCTGCATTGCAGATGCACCATCCATATATATCGATTATGTAGAAAGCACTGTATCGTGGTATATAAATATATGCATCGCACGTGGACAGTCGATGGATATCTGAGATTGAAATTAGAGAAATATATTCAGATCTACATATATTATTGCTTGTTAATATTAGAATATAATTTAAAGCCATATTTAAACGATCAAAAAATAACGTATTTTCCCCAGTCGCACGTAATCGTCATGACGCGTCATTGGTATCTGTGTATATTTATATATTTATTGAATCCCTTGCGGTGTCGTGTCTCCCACAGTTCACCTTTTTAGAGGTACATCGCTTCATCGGTTGGGGCTCGTCCAAAGCTCGATTGTACCTCGATTGGACTTCGATTTGAGCTCGAGCAGAGTTCGATTGCGCCACAGGTGCGTTTAAAATTGGGGAAAATTCTATAGATCATATACTATATATGAGAAAATCTGCATTTAGTCAATTTTAGATATCGAAATCTGATCGAGGTCCAATCGAGGTCCAATCGAAGTCCAATCGAAGTCCAATCGAAGTCCAAGCGTCGTCCAAGCGAGGACTCGATCGACCGACAATAGACGATGACGATGACGTGACGCGAGGTGGTCATGAAAAAAAAATTGGGGGACGCGACGAGACGCGACGACTGTGACAGTGACACGAAAATAATCGGGGCGACTGTAGCAGTGACACCCAGCCCCAATTAAAATGTATTTGACCCCCTTCCCCATATTTTTGTTAAACTATAGGGACTAATCTTTTTCAAGATTTTTCGCGTTTAGTTAGAAAATATTAAAATATTTTATAAATACTATACATGGACGATAAAATTAAAAAATTCGGCGAAGTGGAAAAATATGGAATTAAATTTCTTAAGAATTTGACAAAAGAGTGTGGCGCTCAAAATGCGATTTTGTCTTTAAAAAATGATGAAATTCCAATAAAATTATGGTATGGCAATAAACCGCAACTTTGGGGAAGGGTGAATGCAACTCAAATGAAAATGCTTTTAGCAAAAAATCATGGTGTATATGAAATTGTTTATGATAAAAAAACAAAAGTTTATTTTGACATAGATGGCAAGGAAAAAATCGATTTGAAACAAGTCAAAAATAAGATAAGTGAGCAATTTCCCGATGCAAACTTTCAAATAAGTGGTTCTTGTGGTGAGTATAATGGTGCACTTAAATATAGCTACCATGTAATTTTATCCAATTATTTTTTTGAGCATGATGATATGAAGCAAATGTTAAAAAGTTTTGCAAAGATATTAGATGAAAATATGTACAATGGAAATGGCACAATCGATCCAAGCGTGTATTCTAAATCACAATCAATGAAATGTGTAAATCAATCTAAACCTAAAGATCCATCAAGAATTCAATCCATTATTGAAGGTAGTGAAAATGTGCTTAAACATTGTATTTTGTTCGCTTTTGACCAAGATGCAATAAACATAAACACTTTAAATTGGGAATGGCTCATGGTAAAAAATATTGAAAAAAATTGCACCATAAGTAACCCAACACAAGCCATAAACTTGTGTGATATACCACAATTAAATCAAACTCTACCACAAAATTTTAATTGGTACAATTGCAACCCTATTCAAGTGTTAAATCTAATTCCAAATGAAAAAAGAGGTCATCCAAATGCTTTGAACCATATGTTATCTTGGCAAATTATGCTATATAGCTACTTTAATGGCATATCTTTAAAAGATTTTTTAGGATGGGTGATACAAAAGGATAATTCCCAAAGTAGAATCCAAAAATATTCTTCTTATTGGAGCCAAGCTTCCAATTATCAATCTCCTCACATTAATTGGATAAAATCATTGCTTGAAAGGTTTTATCCCAAAATTGGGGAGGATACATATGGGAAATTGTTTAGAGATTGGAGCACAATAAAAAATAAGGTAGAATGTCAAAAACCTACACACCATAGTTGGCTAGATTTAAAAATACCTTTTGATGATGGAGCTCGCACGATTTACTTGACTAGTAAAATGGGAAAAGGCAAAACACATGCATGCATTAATTACATTGACCATGAAGACTATCTATGTGAGAAAACCAACACTAAAAAATCAAGCATAATATGGTTTTCAAAGAACATAGCATATTGCAAAAATGTTATTCAAAGGTTAGAAGAAGCCAAGCTTGGGTTTAAAAATTACAAAACATTCACAAAAGCTAATCAAGATGACATTCAATATTGCGATAGATTAGTCATGTCCATGGAGTCTTTGCACAAAACAATAAATGCAACATATGATATTGTGATTTTAGATGAGGTTGAGTCCTATCCAAGTACTTGGAAATCAAGTACTCATAAAGACAACTTGGATATGAATTGGTGCAAATATCTTGATATAATAAAAGGCGCTAAAAAGATCATTCTAATGGATGCCTTTCCTAATAAAAAGACCATAGAGTGGTTTACCAAAGTTGCAAAACATGAGGTGCTTACATGGAGTGTTACATCGCCATCTCCTACTAGAACATTACATGAATACGCCCATAAAGAGGAGTGGTTAGGTTCTATAGTTCAAGCCATTAACAACGGGCAAAACATTAGTATATATTATCCATTTAAAACCGATTTTAAAAAAGGGAAAACTGTGTGGTGTTATGGCATGAATTCCTTTAAAGATCAATTGTGTAAATGGACAAACCTTAAAGAAAATGACATACTTTGTTATCATGGAGATGTAGATGATAAGCACAAAAAAACATTATCATATGTAAATGATGTATGGAATAAAGCTAGGGTTGTTATATCAAACATGAGCATTAGTGTGGGAGTAAATTTTGATGTAAAAAACTATTTTCATAAACAATATGCATTTTATAATCCATCTATGGTAAACATTAGGGATTTTTTTCAAAATCTATATAGAATTAGACACACTATTACAAATGAAGTTCATATTTATTCCATGCCTTATATTAAGCAAGTTGAAGGATTTTCCCTTCCTTATGGCGAGATTACTAAAACTTGTGACTTGTATCAAGAACTAATAGATTGGCATAAAATTGAACATTATGCTAGGGATATAGACACATTCAAACATTTTGCGAAGCTTGCAAATTTTGAGTATAGCAAGTCAAGTTCTTACACTATAGAACAACAAACTTTAAACATGATAAAGAATGTCGAGCATTTTGCACATTATGAATTTGACAACATTATGTCCATTACCAATTCGGATATTATTGACGACTTCTACAACATGAAAATCTATAGTAACGAAGCTAGCATGGAAGATAAATTGATTGTTTCAAAACACCAATTTATCCAAAGATTTGTAAAAAATACACCTATTGATATACTCAAAACCTTATGGAACAAAAAGTTAGCAAGATATATTGATGCTTGGGTTTACATGTTTGAAACCGATCATTTAATTTTAGATTTGTTTAAACAAAATGATGCTTTAGACACATTTGAATTACCACCTAATCCTAAGTGGGATATAGACATTGAAGAATTTAAAAAACATTTCAAAATTAAAATGCAAGCCACCAAAATAAATTCTTGTATGATCGCTTATGCCTTAAATGCATATTTTGGTGTAACTTGTTATAGCATAGCAAGTGACCTTTCTACAAAAAAAATCAAAAAAATGCATGACCCAAGCAATCATAAAGTAACATTTAATGTATATGAACATTCAAAATTATGGCTCGAAACCATACCAATTGTTAAAGCATATTTAAAAAGTTACAAATCGTTTATAAAAAGCGAAACAAAGGCATGTTATTCATTCATAACTATAGATGATGAAAATGAAGATTAATAGAAATGAAGATCGCCACACATAGTTTTATATAATTCACAAATCACAATCATTTTAAACAACACAACACACGACAAAAATGGGGATGTTGGTTATAAATTGGTATCATCTATAAGATATACAACGTTTTATAACCAATGTCCCCCTTTTTTAATGTCAAAATGTCAAGTTCTTTTTTATGGGGGTTTTGGTTACAATTTGATGTTATCTATAAGATATATCATGTTTATAACCATTTCCCCCTTTTTTTAATGCCAAATTCTGAGGTGGCACCATAAACTCGTTGAAGTTGCGGCGAAACCCACTTGGGTGCGATTGCTTTTTGTGAAGGTCAATGAACAAGAAGTCATGAGGCGTTTGCACGGCTTGGTTATACATTGCGTGAAAGGTGTCCAGGGGAACCTCTCCGCTACACTCGTCTCCGATGCAATCTATTTCTTTTTGGTTTTTATTGCGAAACACCAACATGTGAGTGAGGTTGCCTCGTATAGCCTTCAATAGCCCCCCACTATTGCTGGTGTAGTTTTGCGTAGCGAAGAGCAATGTGGCACCTAGGGCTCCATCAGACAGTCGTCCCAAGTGTCGATGCTTAATTACCAAGTTACTAAGTTTGCTCGACGCTTTCATGATATCGGTGCCTTGCGTATCGTCAAACATGATTGCCATGGCAGGTTTACGCCCATTGTACCTATGCACGGGGGCGGTAAACTCAGGACCAAACTCCATTAGCAAATCGGCGGGTATCTCATATATTGACATATTGGAATTGTTTAGCATTTTCATCAAATTTTTGTACCGTTTTGACTTTTCCATGTACTCGTCATAATCCTTTCCTTCCGCGTCCATGATTTCCTCGATTTTGTTCGGCACGTCCACGGTAGGTTCTAGTACGTCCGACTCATCCAACGGGAGGTCTTTGAAATAGTGTTTGTTGTTATGGTATGTGGGCGACACCAACAATAGTCTGTCTAGTGCGTTGTTGCGTTTCATTAATCGTAGAAGATTACTCAACGCAGTGGTTTTCCCGGTACCTCGTTTCGCGACTGCTAGAATAACACCATGCAGTTGAATAAAGTGGGGCTCTGTAGCTATTGTGAACGCACCTGATTTAGGGATTTGAATATCATAATCGGGCGATAGTTTTAGTGTATTCATATTTACTATACTATATAGAAGGAAATAATGAGTTATATGTTTTTGTATACATAGGGGATTGAGGGTCTACTCCGTGTGGGGATCGCACCTTTGATTGCTTATCTCGCTTTTTAGACTTGTGCTTGACAACGACTTGTGCCTCCGCTTCGCTCATACTGCTTTCGGACTCGCTAGAAGAATCGTCTTTTTCTATAATAATTTGTTGTTTAGTCTTTTTGAAAGACCGTTTGGACACTTTTGGGATGGGTACCAACTCGTCATTGTTTGATTTTGTAGCTTTCTCTATAGTTTCTTGGGCTTGTACAAGCTTTTGTTTCTTTTCAAGCTCATTTGCTGTTTGGAGGTCCCTTTTGTCTTGTGCCTTTTTGCGTCTAGTTTCAAGTGCTTTGGCTCGGCATTGTGCTAACCTATCTAACGTAGCTTGATCTTCTATTTTTTTCCCTTTCGCAAAACCCATAATGTTATATATATTACTATAGACAAGATATATTTTTTCGGGTGATGACAAGTGCTTTTTAGCGTTTTGTAATCGATTTAAATATATAACAATATAGTATATATAGACATGGAACAAGTTGTGTCAAAATTAGGCAATATCTATTACAAAAAAGACGACGAAAAAAATCGAGCGCAAAGTGCAAAACATTATGAAACTCACAAAAATGAAGTTTTGAAAAAGAGGTTGTTGCAAAATAGGATGGCGAAAGGATTGCCCGTACGTAACAACTCATTGGAAAAATATGGGGTCACGGTTCTTGACATATTAAATACTTTTGACGATACGATGAGTGGTAAAGTGGCATGTCAATATATACGACAACTTGAGTTGCATAAGTTAGAAAAAACTTCCGAAAATTAATTTCTTGTATATATAGAATACACACATATTATAGGGAAATACTATGTCCAAAACCAAGCTTACCGCCAACCAATGGGAACGCTTGAAGAAGAATACCAACTTGGACGAAGACGATAGGGTAGATTTAATACGATTGTATCAACGTCGAAATAAGAAAGGCGGAAATGTCAACTTGCTCACCAAAAATGAATTTGATGCAAGAGGCAAGACAACGAAAGCCGACACCTATGTTACACTAAAGAAACATATCGAAAAGCACTCAACCGATGGGACCGAGTACGTTATACCTTTCGATGTATTTCTGACCAAGCCATTAGAGCATTGGATAGGTCAACAACAAAATGATACTAAAGAGGTGATACGTATGGCTGTTGAGTTTGAGGACAAATATGAAACCACGCCAATCACGGAAAATGACCGACTAAAATTGTACGAAAAATTGAATCAAATTGCCCAATCTGATGCACTAAAAGAACATGGACCGGCAAAAACCATTAAACTTTTTAAGTACACCACAAAAATACCTACAGGGAAAGGGTGCAGTTTAGCTTCGCCAAAATCCATTTCGGAGGTGTTTCGAAAACGTGCGACAATAACCATACGCAATAATGACGCACTTTGCTTTGATAGGTGCATTGTGATCCTTGACAACATAAACTGGAAAGGTCAATCTCACGTGTATAAAAATCTCATACGTGACCACCATGGCATTTTAACTCGAAAAGCCCAAGAATTGCGGAATTGTATGGACCTCGCTTTAGCGGAAGGAATTTCCATAACACAAGTTTACCGATATGAAATGAAATTTCGACGAAACATTCATGTATACGCGTTGACATCAATCGGACCAAAATTGATTTATCCATATTGTGATGAAAATCGTTCTTCTCTATTATACAAAGACGATTGGCATTTAGTTTATTACAATGGGCACTATGGCGTCATAACTAATATTAATGCCTTTTTGGGACATAACTACAAACGGCATTGCCCGCGGTGTAAATCAAAACGATGCAAGTTCGCAAATCCTCGACAAAGAAAGCAATTTAAGACGTGGACTAGATGTGACGATTGTGGTTGCACCTTTTATGACCGAGAATGTTACGATTTCCATAAATCGTCGTCAGTTTGTAAAAGCTATTCGTATTGTGAACAATGCAAGACTAGGTATCCAAACGATGTTAGCATCGCACACGTGTGCGGGCATAGGGTTTGCGATAACTGCAAAGAATATTGTGATATGAGTGACCACTTATGTTACATCACTAAAAAAAACCCTAAAGACATACTTTCGATAGAAAAGATTGCATTTTTTGACTTTGAATCAACCCAAAATACAGGCAAGCACGTAGTAAACTTTTGTGTATGCCAATATTACGATGGTACAGAGATAGTCCATCATACGTTGGAGCAATTTGCCACTTGGGCGTTTCAGTCCGCACACAAAGGTATGACAATGATTGCGCACAATGGTTCCGGTTACGACTTCAAATTGATACTCGATTATGTCATAACGGAACGTGGCGACGTACCAAAAGTATGTACAAATGGCTCTAAAATCATGAGTCTTGAGTTTGAACATGTGCGGTTCGTCGATAGTTATCTTCATTTTGCCACATCTTTATCAAATGTGCCGAAAATGTTTGGGCTGCAAGATGACACTGCCAAAGGTTGGTTCCCTCATTTATTTAACACTGTCGAAAATCAGAATTATGTAGGAATGTATCCAGAATCCAAATATTACGCACCTGAATGTATGAAGCAAACGCAGTATGCCCAATTTATGCAATGGTGGACTCATAAAGTAGATAATCAGTGCACGTTTGACTTCAAACACGAGATGCATCGATATTGTTCCAACGATGTCACAATACTACGTCAAGCGTGGTTAAAGTATCGCGAGATACTGATGTCCTTGCACGACAACTTTGACCCCACGCGCTATTTAACAATTGCAAGTCTTGCACAAGCAATACATCGCTCCGAGTATATGCCCGAAAAATCAATCGCAATTTTGGATAAACCACTAGCAAAAAAGCAAAGCATTAAATGCAAACAATGGCTTGAATATATACGTTTTCAACATAAAATTCCGCTTTTGGAAGAATACAAGTTACCCGGGACGTCTTACATTGTGGATGCAATTGATATTCAAGCGAGCATGTGCTACGAGTTTCTAGGCGATTATTGGCATGGGTCATTAGACGTGTTTGCCCCGTCAAGAAAGAATTTTGATAGAAATAAAACAATGAAGCAATTGCATGACGACACGTTTGCGAGAATCGCGCATATTGAATCTTTAGGGTATAAAGTTCAATATATATGGGAAAATCGATGGGATATGTTGTGCAAGACAGATATAGATGTACAATTGTTTTTAAAGTCGTATCGGAAAGACATATCTCCAAGAGATGCATTTTTCGGCGGTCGGTGTGACCCTAAAAAAATGTATTATCGTAAGAAAGACAGCGAGACTATTCGTTATTTAGATTTTACATCACTGTATCCCTATTGCAATAAATATTGCGAGTATCCTATCGGTCATCCTACAAAAATCAAATGCCCGAAAAATACAGATGTCAGCAAGTATTTTGGAATAGTGTATTGCAGAGTGACACCACCAACAGACTTACAAATAGCGGTGTTACCCCAAAGAAATGCTGATGGTAAACTAACATTCCCATTACATGCCATGGAAGGTTGCTGGACAACGCTCGAGCTGAACAAAGCTGTTGATAAGGGGTACATCATCGATGAAGTGTTCGAAATGTGGCATTGGACAGAAAGGTCCACAAGCATTTTTGAAGGGTATGTCAATGCATTCTTAAAAATCAAACAAGAAGCTAGTGGCTTTCCCGCTTGGGTTAAAACCGAAGACGACAAAGATTTGTATGTAAAAAAGTACTACGACGCCGAAGGTATCCATTTAGACAAGTCAAAAATAAGCAAAAACCAGGGTTTACGGTCAGTGGCAAAGATTTTTTTAAATGCCCTGTGGGGCAAATACGTCGAGCGGGAAAATAAAGCATTGACCAAATTTATCAAGAATCCATATGAGTTTTATGACATTATAACTAATGAATTTTACAACTGTAAATACGATTTTGTAGGTGCGGAGGGAAATGAGCTCGTAATGTTAAATTACACTTCCAAAGATATGTACCATAAGTCTAAATATAGTACCAATGAAATGATAGGTGTTTTTACATGCAGTTACGCACGACTCAAGTTATATTCATTGTTTGAAGATGTGGGTTTTGACAATGTGCTATACGCGGACACCGATTCTTGCATTTATGTTGAGATGGTCGATGTCAACGATCACGTGTATCGAACTCAACGAGGCGATTATTTAGGACAGCTTACGGATGAGCTTGAAGGAATGAATACCAAATTGTTGGAGTACGTAGCAACCGGACCCAAGTCATACAGTTTGCGGTTTGATGACGGGACTGCCCTTACTAAAGTAAAAGGTTTTCCGTTATCGGTTGAGAATGCCGCGAACATCAACCACGACACCATGAAACAATTTGTCCTAAATGGCGAAGGACAAATTGGGCTTCAAAATAATGTTATACGCCAACAAAAAAGAGCTTGTACACACAAACTATTAGGGCTAGAAACACGACCTGAAACGAAGACTTTTAGGTATCAATATGACAAAGGGCATGTGCAAGTCGATAGAGATTATAACATTTTGCCATGGGGCCACAATGAAATATATTGTGTTTCATAAAGTACATTTATACATAATGACCGCTAAATCAAAAAGCATATCTTTGGAACGTATACAAGAATTGTATCTACAACCAGATTTTGGATTATCCGGACTTGAGTCTTTTTACAAAAAGTTGCGTAACAAAGGGTACGGTGTCACCAAATCGCAAGTAAAAGTTGCTATAGATGCCACCGAGTCTTCCCAAACGTTTAGTCAACAAAAGAAAAGTAATCGCAAAAAAATGTTTCCTATTTATGGTCCGGTTGATAAGATTAATATGCAAATGGACCTTGCGTTCGTGCCTAGATTAAAGTCACAAAATAAAGGATATAGTGTTATTCTTACGGGAATCAACATTAACTCGAGGAAAGCTTATGCCATTGCACTAAAATCTAAAACCGTTAAAGACAAACTTGATAAGAAATCAGAAGCTGCCGAAGGAGTTGTTCCCGCTATAAGGAAAATGATATTGGATTCCAATTTACGCAATGGAAATTTGACGACAGATTCTGGAAGTGAATTTGTTAACAAGCAAGTTAAGCAATTGTTACAAGAGTACAACATAACACATTATGTCGCGGAAGTAGAAGACCATTCACGTATGGGCACAATCGAACGCTTTAATCGCACATTAAAGCTAAAGTTATCAAGAGTTAAAAAATCAGATTGGGTAAATCAGATTGAGACGATTGTAAAGAATTACAACGACACAAGTAATACTGGTAATCCGGATGCGTCAAGTCCTGATGACATGAACACTATCAAGATTATTAGAAATGTATTGTTGAAACGAAATAAAACGTTTGAACTATACAAAACATTAGGCATTAAAATTGGCGATACGGTTCGATTACGTGTGCGCGCAAAAACATTTGACAAAGAATCTCAACGTTGGTCAACAAAGGTCTATAAAGTTAAGATGAGACAAGGCAATTCGTTTATTGTAGAAGATGTTGAAGACAACGAACGTTTAGCAAGGGCGTACAAGCCTAGAGAACTTTTAGAAGTCAAAGGACCTATAGCTAAATCCTCCAAAAATACTCGAGGTACTCAAGGTATCTCTAAAGAGGCGCAGAATGAAACGGTTGCTCGAAAGTTAAAAAAAGAGGGCATCGACAAAATTGTGGAAGTAAACCGTTCGCGAAATTACGATGGACATAAAGTACGAGTATTCATAGATGATAAGAAATCTCCCAACTATCAAAAAACATTAACAGGGCATCTAAAACTGAATAAAGGCAAACGATCTAGGCGCAAATATGAGTTGATATTTGACGCCAAAAATGAAGAAAACGAGTTTGTAGATTTGCCCGACCCAACAATTACCGTCTTAGACGCGAAGGCATTTTAACAATCATCTACAAACTCCAATACTGTACTGTTATCTTCATGAGGCTTTAATAACATTTGTGAAACCTTGTAACTAATGCCAAATTGTCCATTTATAATCCAAATTCCCGCAACTTGCACGATGGCTTTGATATTTGCATACTTTGTTTTATGTATTTGAAGAAGTGTTTGTACTCCGGTATCGCCTTCGAACACTTGGACATCGTCAATAGGTACTTGACATTTGAATAATGGCGAATAATTTTCGTTTGCTGGTTGTTTGATTGAGGAATTGAAAAATTCTTTAATGACTTCTTGGTTGTAGTTTTTTCTTTTTAACCACTTGAACGCGTTTGTCGTGGCAGTCTCGATTACCTTTTGATCGATCGCCTTTAACATTTCCGAAAACGATTTGTTTTCATCATTTAGCGATAGATTAAGGTAATATTTGTCACAGTCTTTAAAAGAACTTACACCAAACGGTGCTGTTAGATAAGGTGTTTGGATATAGAATGGTTTGTTGTCATATCTTATGTTCACATATGATCCTCCTCGAGATAGTGTTTTTATGTCTTCGCAAGAGATTTTAGCAATGTTAAAAGTTTGGGAAGTTGTTGGATAAATCATAAAAGTGCGCTGCCTATAATATTAGTTAAACATATTTTTGAAAATAATTTTAGACGCAAGATGAGAAGAAATTTCTAACTTTGGGGGGAAATGGTTATAATATGCATATATCTTAAAGATAATGTAGAATTGTAACCAATTTCCCCCTTTTTGCGTTTAGTCCGCTTCTCACTTCGTCCTCCCTTTGTTTCAGTAGTAAGTGTACGACTACGGTGTTCCGACCATCTCACATTTTCTACAATGCTACCACAATAATCGAGGCGCTTGCGCCTCTATCGGTAGTCAGTGTAGGGCGGAGGGACACCGTAGTCGTACACTTACTACTGGCCTGTAGTGTGCGTTTGCCGCCTGCGTCGCAGACCCTTACAGTATCATCAGCAGTAGCCAGTGCCCATTTCCTATTATGGGTATTTGCATGCGTGCCACTGCCGTTGACCACTTTCTTTTTTATCATTTCCCGAAAGCTTGGGTTGTTTCGCTCGAGTACCCCCAACATACATGTCCTCCATGGTTCTAGCCCCTGGAGGATTTACTTCTAATTCCTCAAGTGCCAGGTCCACTTGGTGCGTGATCAACTTCCCATCATCCCTAAATATCCCCTTGGAAACCGAGTTCCTGGGGTACTGTTCTTCAGCCCCCCTTCCGTTTGTGCCCCCCGACACGGGAGGGTTGTGTTTGTGCTTCGTTCCATGTTTCATGTCCTTCCCTTGAGCCCTTTTCTTTTGTTTCACCAGCGTATTCAGCGCGTCTATCACAATGTGCATTGTCATGACTTTAGCCCCTATCATTTTGCTGTCCTCGCTCTGTTTACCTCTTTGCCTGTGTTTCGTCGCCCATCTGTAGTTGTTTCTTACTATCGTTTCGGCTCTGACCTCCTTGTTGCATCTCACCAACTTGTATCCCCGACATCCTTCCTGCACCCACCTGCAGGTTTTCCCCACTATGTACTCATCCCAGTATCTTCTTCCCCGTTTGTGTGAGTACACATGTTCCTTTCGGTTTGCCTTGAGAAAGAATATTTCCATTATTTTGTTTTCTATTCGTCTTTTCTCCCTATACTTTGTTTCAGTGGTGTAACACCTTGGTTCCCTTTTTTGTGGCTGTGTTCGTGTGTTGGTGCTTTCTCCGTACCCATGCCCTGCATCGCGTATGGGGTCTTGCTTTCCACCCTGCTGCCCTTACGTGGTACTCGTAGCACCCTGGCCCTCCCTGTTTCTGCCACTGGTGCCCCTCGGTCGCGCTTTTTCCTTTCGTTGTCCATTTCCTTTTTCGTTCCGTCCTTGTATCCTGCCAACATCACTTGCTTCGTACCTCTTTGCATTACTTTATTCAACCTTCTGTTTTTTCCTCCCAGGCATCGTTTCAGCCACCAGGCCATCCCGTTTATCAAAGCTATTGCTATGGTTATCCTGACACATAGGGCGGGGTTGGGGTTTGGTTTCATCCCATTGCGGTCGGCTTGCACCACATCCTGGCAGCTTCCATTCGCACTTCGCACCACCTTGCATAACCTGTTACACGGTACACACTTATGCTGCCCTTCCCCTCCTTGCATACTACATTTTTGAGCGACACATTTTTTCACATATTTTTGCGTATGTCCAAGAGGTGTTTTACCACAAAATTCTGTCATAATACCCATTTTTGTGAAATCCTGTAATTTAACGTAGAGCTCCCGGAGCAATTCGCCAAATACCGGGTGTTGTCGGTTTAGTCTGAAAGTTCTCCTGCTACATTTCCATGCACAATATATCTTCTCTATTAAGTTTCCCAGCAAGTTTTCCATTACCGTGCCTTCCAGAGGCCACTCGCTGTCCATTTTGTGTAGGGTGAGGGTAGGGTTCATCCTCATTCCTGGCTTACCTGAAGGGGTTATCTTATCACATGTGTTTCTATTTCTTTCCATTGTGATCCATATTTTGTTACGCATTACACAGGTGCGTTGCCCTTCCCTGTCTTTCATACTGCAAATTTGGGCGACTACATCAATTTGTATATGTCCAAGAAGTGTTTTCTCAAAAACTTTCTTTATAATAGCTGTTTTTTTTTTTTTTGAAATTCTGTAATTTAACGTAGAGCTCCTGGAGCAATTCGCTAAATACCGAATGTCGCCGGTTTAGGCTGAAAGTTTCCCTACGGTCTTTCCATGTACCATATATCCTCCCTGTTAAGTTTCTCAGCGGGTATTTCATTGCCATTCCTCCCAGAGGCCATTCGTTGTTCATTTCGTGTAGGGTAAGGTTAGGGTTCATCCTTGTTTCTGACCTATCTGCCGGGCTTATCTTATCGTATGCATTTTTGGTTGTTGCCGTTGCGTTCCATATCTGGTTACGCGTTACACACTTATGTTGCCCTTCCCCGCCTTGCCTACCGCGTATATGGGTGGCATATTTGCCCACATCAGTTCGTTTATGTCCAAGAAGGGTCTCCCCAACATTTTTTATCATAATGGCCATTTTTTCAAATTTCTGTAATTTAACGTAGAGCTCCTGGAGCAATTCGCTAAATACCGAATGTTGTCTGTTTAGTTTGAGGGTTTTCCCACAGCCTTTCCATGCACCATATATCTTTCCTATCAAGTTTCCCGGCGAGTTTTTCGTTACCTTGCCCTCCAGGGGCCATGCAGTGTTCATTTCGTTTAGGGTAAGGTTATGGGTCATCCTTATCTCCAGCTTATCTGCCGGGCTTATCCCAACATACGCATTTTTACTTATTGCTATTGTGTCCCGGGTCTCTGTTCTGCCTCTGCCGTAGATATTGTGACACTGTGCACTCACTTTGTTGGTATCAGTGGAGCATATTTTACTGCAGGTTTTGTTATTTACCCTACTGTACATAATCGCTCACCTTTAAGAAAACCGGAGATTTTGGGCCAGCCAGCCATTCCCGTCGACTTGGGTACCCCCCCTTCCCCCGCCAGCGTCGCGTCCTAAGAGAATCGCTAAGAATAAGGAATTTCGGATTTCGAGCCAGCCAGCTAATTTCTTAAACTCATCCACGTCCACGTAACTCAGCCCAGCAGCTTTCTTAAAATTTAGAGAGTCCACCACTGTTACCAACTGTTGAACTGTACAATATGGACCCAGAGAGCCGTGCGCAGCTCAAAGAATTGAAGCAAGACTATGACGACGCGATTATTTCTGAAGCTGACTACTTAGAACTTAAAGATATCGTGCTAAACGCTGTCAAGTCAAAAAATTCCCATTTTTCATAGAATTTAAGAGAATCCACTCTCGGTGATCTGCCAGCAACCAATTTCCTTATTTTGGAGAATTTCCTTAGCAAAAAAAACCAGCCAGCTATTCTCATCAACTTGGGTACCCCCCCTCCCCCAAAACGCTGGCTGCTTCCTTAACGTCGAGTTTCCTTAAAGGTGAGCGATTACTGTATGTATGT